>BDMV01000011.1:15936720-16205285 GCA_008326285.1 Oryza officinalis | reverse complement strand
TCATGTCCTCGCCGTCGAGGGCGCTTCGCGGGCCCCCCGAAAGGGGAGGCCTGCGGGCGATAAAAAGAAGGAGGCCGACATTCCCAGCAGGGAGCGTCCGACCGGCAAGTGGTGCACCGTGCACAACACCTCCCTCCACGACCTCGCGGACTGCCGCGCGGTCAAAAGTTTGGCCGAGCGGACAAGGAAGTGGGAGGAGGAGAAGAGGCAGGAGCGCCGTGAGGGCAGGGCCCCGGCGGCTCCCGCCGGTAACCGGCGAGGTGAGGCCAAGCAGAAGGCCCCCGCCAAGGACATCAACGATGGCGATGATGACCTGGGGTTTCAGGAGCCTGAGGCCACCGTCGCCACCGTCGATGGGGGAGCGTGTGCTCACGCTTCTCGCCAGAGCCTCAAGGCCATGAAGCGTGAGCTTCTGGCCGCGGCCCCTACCCATGAGGCGACGCGGCGGGCGCGGTGGTCGGAGGTTGCCCTCACCTTCGACCAGACCGACCACCCGCCGTGCGTTGCCCGGGGAGGACAGATCGCGATGGTGGTTTCCCCCACCGTTTGCAACGTGAAGTTGGGGCGTGTCCTCGTGGACGGGGGTGCAGCCCTCAACATCCTTTCCCCCGCAGCCTTTGATGCCATCAAGGCCCCGGGGATGGTGCTCCGACCGTCCCAGCCGATCATCGGCGTGACGCCGGGGCACACCTGGCCGCTGGGTCATATCGACCTCCCGGTCACCTTCGGTGGTTCCGCCAACTTCCGCACGGAGCGGGTGGACTTCGATGTGGCGGACCTCAGTCTGCCCTACAACGCGGTCCTGGGGAGGCCCGCGTTGGTGAAGTTCATGGCGGCGGTCCACTACGCCTATCTCCAGATGAAGATGCCGGGCCCCGGTGGCCCCATCACCGTCCATGGCGACCTCAAAGTCGCGCTTGCTTGTATGGAGCAGCGCGCGGACCACCTCGCCGCGGCATCCAAGCCCGCGGACGGTGACGAGAGGCCCAGCACCTCCGTCCCGCCCGCCCCAAGGCAGCGGATGGTCACGAGCGACGAGGTCCCGGTCAAGGAGGTTGCCCTGGGCGACGGCCCGTCCGAGACCACCCGGATCGGTGGTCTTTTGGACGACAAATAGGAAGACGCGCTCGTCTCCTTCCTGCGGGCAAACGCCGACGTCTTCGCCTGGAGACCGGCGGACATGCCCGGGGTCCCCAGGGAGGTGATTGAGCATCGTCTCGCCGTGCGGCCGGGCGCAAGGCCGGTCCGGCAGAAAGTGCGGCGGCAGGCCCCGGAACGTCAAGCCTTCATCCGCGAGGAGGTGGCGCGACTTCTGGAGGCTGGATTCATCCGTGAGGTCATCCATCCGGAGTGGCTGGCGAACCCGGTCGTCGTCCCCAAGGCGAACGGCAAGCTTCGGATGTGCATCGACTACACCGACCTCAACAAGGCATGTCCTAAGGACCCTTACCCCCTGCCACGCATAGATCAGATTGTCGACTCCACCGCGGGGTGCGACCTTTTGTGTTTTCTAGATGCATACTCTGGTTATCATCAGATTCGCATGGCTAGGGAGGATGAGGAGAAAACTGCATTCATTACCCCCATAGGAACCTATTGTTATACGACGATGCCTTTCGGGTTAAAGAATGCAGGTCCTACTTTTCAGCGTACTACTCGAATTTCCTTGGGTAGCCAGATAGGACGCAATGTTGAGGCCTATGTTGATGACTTGGTTGTGAAGACACGCAACCAAGAGACCTTGCTCTCGGATTTAGCGGAAACTTTCGAAAGTCTCCGCTCCGCCCGCATAAAGCTGAACCCCGATAAGTGCGTGTTCGGCGTGCCTGCGGGCAAACTTCTCGGGTTCTTGATCTCTGCCCGAGGCATCGAGGCCAACCCCGAGAAGATACGAGCTATAGAGCGGATGCGCCCCCCCAGCAAGCTTAGGGACGTGCAGTGCGTCACCGGCTGCATGGCCGCCCTAAGTCGGTTCATATCGAGGCTGGGAGAGAAGGCGCTACCCCTATTTAAGCTCCTCAAGCGCTCCGGGCCGTTTACCTGGACGGAGGAGGCTGAGCGCGCCTTCACTCAGTTGAAGGCGTACCTCAGTTCTCCCCCAGTCCTGGTCGCCCCGGAGCCAGATGAGCCGTTGCTACTCTACCTGGCGGCAACCCCGCAGGTGGTCAGCGCGGCGTTGGTCGTGGAGCGTGACGAGGACAACCCTCACTCCGCGCCCCCCCACCCTGTGTCGGCTCGACCCGGGAGAGAGCAGGGAGGAGAGGCCCCCGAGCCGAACGGCGGCCTAAGGCCCCCGACGGCCGGAGCTGGCCCTCCGCCTGCTTGTCTGACGGTGCCAGGCGCCCCCGACCCCCAGGATGGCCCCGGGGCCACTGCGGGAAGGCCGCGCCTGTCGCCCTCCGACCCCGAGGTCGTCGGCACAGAAGCCGAGTGCGCCCCACACGGCCTCTCGGACGAAGAGCGCCCTGGAGACGCGGCCCCTGGCAAAGAGGATAGGCCCCGCCGAAAGGTGCAGCGGCCCGTCTACTTCGTTAGCGAGGCCCTCCGGGACGCCAAGACCCGATACCCTCAGGCCCAGAAGATGCTTTACGCTATTCTGATGGCTTCGAGGAAGTTGCGCCATTATTTCCAGGCGCATCGGGTCACGGTGGTTACGTCTTACCCCCTCGGCCAAATCTTGCATAACCGAGAGGGTACTGGACGGGTGGTGAGATGGGCAATCGAACTCTCTGAATTCGATTTGCGCTTTGAACCACGCCACGCGATCAAGAGCCAGGCCCTCGCCGACTTTGTGGCGGAGTGGACCCCAGCTCCCGAGCCCGTCTCCGCCCCCGAGGCCAGCCCGGGCCCCTCGCAGCTGCCTCACACCGCCTACTGGGTGATGCAGTTCGACGGCTCCCTGTCTCTTCAGGGCGCCGGTGCGGGGGTCACTTTGACCTCGCCGAGCGGAGACGTCCTCAGATACCTGGTCCGCCTCGACTTTCGGGCGACCAACAATATGGCGGAGTACGAGGGACTCCTTGCGGGACTCAGAGTGGCGGCTGGACTGGGGATCCGCCGCCTCCTGGTGTTAGGCGACTCCCAGTTGGTCGTTAACCAGGTCCGTAAGGAGTACCAGTGCTCTGACCCGCAGATGGACGCCTACGTCCGCCAGGTGCGGCGTATGGAGCGCCATTTCGACGGGATAGAGCTTCGGCACGTGCCCAGGCGGGATAACGCGGTCGCCGACGAACTCTCAAGGCTCGCTTCCTCGCGAGCCCAGACCCCACCGGGCGCCTTTGAAGAAAGGCTTGCCCAGCCGTCGGCGCGACCCGACCCCCTAGGGGAGACGGACGCGCCTGAACGGCCCCCGAGGCCCGTCGGAGTCCAGGCCTCGGGACCCGAGGGGAGCGCTCCCAGCTCCCCTAGATTGATTGCTTGGATCACTGAGATCCAGGCGTATCTCGCAGATAAGACTCTACCCGAGGACCGCGAAGGGAGTGAACGCGTCCGTCGCATCTCCAAGCGCTACGTGCTGGTGGAAGGGACCCTCTATCGGCGCGGGGCTAACGGAGTCCTCCTGAAGTGCATTCCTCGGGAACAAGGCGTCGAGCTTCTCGCCGATGTCCATGAAGGCGAGTGCGGAGCCCACTCCGCCTCGCGCACCTTGGTTGGCAAGGCCTTTCGCCAGGGTTTCTATTGGCCGACGGCTCTCACCGATGCGGTCGACCTGGTCCGGCGGTGCAGGGCGTGCCAGTTCCACGCCAAGCAAACGCATCAGCCGGCCCAGGCCCTGCAGACCATACCTCTTTCGTGGCCATTTGCTGTCTGGGGGCTCGATATCCTGGGACCGTTCAGGCGGGCCCCGGGCGGGTTCGAGTATCTGTATGTCGCTGTCGACAAGTTCACTAAGTGGCCCGAGGCTTATCCGGTCATCAAGATCGATAAGCACTCCGCCCTTAAGTTCATCAGGGGCATCACTGCTCGGTTCGGGGTACCTAACCGTATCATTACGGATAACGGCACCCAGTTCACTAGTGAGCTCTTCGGCGACTACTGCGAGGACATGGGTATCAAACTCTGCTTCGCCTCACCCGCCCACCCCAGAAGCAACGGCCAGGTGGAGCGCGCCAACGCGGAAATCCTCAAGGGCCTCAAAACCAAGACCTTCAACGTCCTCAAGAAGCACGGCGATTCGTGGATCGAGGAGCTGCCAGCGGTGCTCTGGGCGAACCGAACCACGCCAAGCCGAGCAACCGGGGAAACGCCTTTCTTCCTCGTCTACGGCGCGGAAGCGGTCCTCCCATCTGAGCTCACACTGAGGTCCCCTCGGGCCACCATGTATTGCGAGGCTGATCAAGATCAGCTTCGCCGAGACGACCTCGACTACCTGGAAGAGCGAAGGCGGCGCGCGGCCCTTCGAGCCGCGCGCTACCAGCAGAGCCTGCGGCGCTACCATCAGCGCCACGTCCGGGCCCGATCAGTCTGCGTCGACGACCTCGTCCTACGCCGTGTCCAAACGCGTGCTGGACTGAGCAAGCTCTCACCAATGTGGGAGGGTCCGTATCGAGTGATCGGCGTCCCCCGACCGGGCTCGGTTCGGTTGGTCACGGGCGACGGCACAGAGCTGCCTAACCCGTGGAACATCGAACACCTTTGTCGCTTCTACCCCTAATGGGGGTCGGGTGTCATGTCTCGGGCTCGGGCCAACCCCGCACCCCCCCCGGGCGTGCAGGGTTGGCCGGGGGCTACCACATGCACATACTTATCTTTTTTCTCTTCCGTATTTCAATAAAAGCACTTTCGATTTCCAGAGGACCGTGTCTGTGCCGTCGCTTCCTTTTGAAGAATCACGGCTTGAGTTAGTACGCTCGTGCTCGGCCCTGCCCTCGGTGGCCCGGGCCGGCTAAAACCGCCAAACGGGGCCCAGAACCGAGCCGTGCCCCGGGGCGTGGTGAACTCCGGGGGGAATCGGCAAAGGCCCACAATCGGGTCCTCCTAACCCTCGGTCACCGTGCTCCCGGCCTGGCCAGTCTCGACACGCGGATCTCCCCAGGCACTAGCCCCGACCCGCGCCGTTTGAGGCTAGGACCTGGGCACGAGCCCTTGCTCAAGCCAAGACTCAGAAGGACCGCGGCACAGACCATCCTAGACTTATACGCACAACAAACATAACTGACATAGAAATTTCCTCTTTATTTGATTGCAGATTAAACCAGTCTATACAAGCAGGGGGCTTGAAGGCCTCGGAAGAAGAAGGTAAAATTTAAGATCGGCGGGGGCTTGGGGGCTCACTCCGACGCACCCGGGCCGCCGGCCTCGCCGTCGCTGTCGTCCGCACCGTCGTCGCCGTCCTCCTCCTCGGAGTCGAGGGCGAACGCGAGCCGAGGGGCCGTACCCTCGAAGCTGTGGACGATGTGGTCGGCGGCGTCCCGGACCTGCGCGCGCGCGCCGTCCTCGGTTCCGGGAGGGAACTCTTCCAGCGCTGCCCACGGGGAGAAGTCAGGGTCCCTGGCCTGGTAGCTCGCCAGTACGAGCTCCACCGCCCCCCGGGCGAGGTCCCTCGAGGATGACTTGATCGTCTCCTCGAGCTCCTCGGGGAGCCGTTCGAGGACCCCGGCCATCTCCGAGAGGCGCTGGGCGAGGCCCCCCTGGTTGGCGGCGTACTTCGCGTACCGCCCGCCCCAGAGGCCCGCCTGCCGCCCGGCGCGGTCTAGACGCGAGACGGCGTCCCGAAGCATGCCGGGCCCCACCTCGCACGCCAGGCGGAGGGCCTCGACCTCCCCGGCGGACGAGTCCAGCGCGCCCTGCAGCTCGGCGACGGTGTGTTCGGCGGCTGCGAGGCGGGCGGCTAGGTCGTCGTGGCCCGCGGCCGCCCCGCCGCTGTGCGCTCTCGCGTCCAGCTCCTTCGCCCGCGCCTCGAGCTCAGCGGCCCGCTGGTCCAGCGCGGCCCTCTCGGCGCGGGCGCCTTCCAGATTGCGGCGCGCCTGCTCCTCCCGCGCCGCCTCGCGGAGGAACAGGCTGTCCGCCAGCCGCTGCGCCGCGGCCTCGGCCTCCTCGAGAGCTCGCCCCCGCTCGGCGAGCGCATCCTCGCGGAGGCGGAGTGCGGACTCCTCCTCGGCGGAGGCGGCCTCGTGCGCCGCCAGCGTTGCCTCCCGGGTGGCGACGGCGGCCTCGCGGTCCGCCAGGGCGCCCTCCTTCGCGTCCAGGGCGCGGGCGCGCTCCTCCAGCGCCGCGACGCGAGCCTCAAGGGCCTCTTCCCGCTGACGGGACGCCGCCTCGTTCTCCGCCGCCCGCCGCTCCCGGGCAGCGGCGGCGTCGAGGACTCCCCGGGCGGCGTCGAGCTTCTCCTCTAGCTCCGCCGCCCGGGTCCCGTATTGGAGGCGGAGGTCGTCCCGCGCCTCGTCGAGCACGGCGGTGGCGATGAGGGCGGTCTCCCGCTCCTCCTCTACCTCCCTGGCGATCTCCGCCAGGTCCCTACGACGGGCCTCGAGCTGTTTGGCGTGCTGGCGGTATGCCTTGCGGCCCGTCTCCACCATGGCCTCCACCGAGCGCCGCCCCTCCTCGACGCGCGCCCACGCCGCGTCGAGCTCCGCCCGCTCCGCCTGCAGGGCCTCCATCTGGGCACTTAGCCCGTCCAGCACCGTGCTGTTCGCGGTGGCCAGGGCCTGCAGGAGGGGCTCCGCGCTCAGCGGGGTAGCGGAAGGCAAAGGGGAGAGCCGCCTCGGTGTGGGTGCCGCGCGGCTCGGCCCGCCGATCGGCGTGCTGGCCTCGGGGGCGCCCCCCGAAGCTGGCTCGTCCCGCGCGTCGCCCGGGGCGTCAGGCCCGGGCGGCGCGCCCGCGGCCTCGTTGTGGGTGGCCTCGGGGGTCGTCATGGTCTCGGGCGGAGTCGGGTCGGGGGCTTGGCAGGCTGCCCGGCGTGCACCCGCCGCCTCTGCCTCCCGGGCGGACTCCTCGGCCCGGCGGAGTCTGGCCTCCTCCCGAGCGGCCTCCTCGGCCTGGCGAACCCGGGCGGCCTCCCGGGCAGCCTCCTCGGCTTCCCGGAGGCGGTCCGCGGCTTCCCGTCGGTCAGCCTCTCGCCTCCGGGCCTCCGCGGTCACCGTCTCCTCGGCCTCGGACCGGCCGGACTTGGAATGGCGTGGGGGGCGTGACGGGATCTCGCTGAGGCAGAAGAAAAACCAAAGACAAAAAGAAGCGGGTGAGTAAAAACTCGCCTTGGGGAGTAGATACGGCCGCAGCGGGCGTGGGAACGAACCTGCGGGGAGGTCGGCTGAACGACCACCTCGGGGGCGGGATGAGGCTCCCCCGGCATGGCTCGCTCTCCCCCATCTTGCGGAGCCATTTCTTCCTTCGCTCCCCCTCGGGCTGCGGCGCCGGCACGGCACCCTCTGGGCGCCTGCTGCTGGCACGCACCGCCCCGCCCCCTCGGGGAGGAGATGGGGGAGGAGTACCTCCCTGCTTCCTCTTCCCCCTGGCGTCGGCGGGGCGGCTGCCCCCCGGGCCCCCGTCGCGGGGCCCAGAAGCACGACCCCCTCCCGGGGTAGATTGATCCCCCCTGCGGCTCCCGCCCGCGCCATCGTGGCCTCGGGGGGCCCGCTCCCCCGACGCACCGACCATCTGCATGATGGCCAGGATGTTGGCGCGCTCTGGGTCGCAGCAGAGGGGGAGGACCCCTTGGGGGATGAGGGATGCCTCCACGGAGCTGAGATTCAGCAACCGTTGGACCACCATCCTGAAGTCCTCGGGGTCCCAGTCCCATTTTTGCCCCAGGTGGGTCCTCACGTGGTCCTCGGGCCCGGTGTACTCCCAGGCGCCTCGGGCGCGCCGCTGGAGCGGCGCGATCCGGCGACGAAGGTAGTCGCCGAACACCATGGCCCCCGTGAGCCCTTGGGATCGCAGACCCGCCAGGCGGTCAAGAACGGCATCGTAGCCGTCCCCCAGATCCACCGCCGCCCGCCAGCTGGAGGCCTGCGCCGGGGGTTGGCTCGGGAGTCGGAGGCGCGCTTCGTCGGCGAGGGGGGTGTAGAACCAGTCGCTCTTCCAGTCATCCCACTTCTTGCGGAGGACGCAGGGAATGTAGCGGTTCAGCACCTGCCCCCACGGCTGGAAGTAGCAGCCACCGACTGCCGTCGGCGGCGACACCGGCTGCACGGTGAAGAACCACCGGAACAGCCGGAGAGATGGGCGCACCCCGATAAACATCTCGCACAGGTGTGCGAAGATGGCCAACGTCATTATCGCGTTGGGGGTGAGGTGCGCCATCTGGAGATCATAAAACTCCAGAATATCCATGAAGAAAATAGAGAATGGCGGGACCAGCCCCGCCATTGCGAAAGAAAGGAAGAAGACGGACCGCCCCGGGTAGTCTGGCGCCGGGCGTCCCTCGCCCAGCGTGACCACCTCCCGGCCGGTGGCAGATTCCGGCATGAATCGGCGCGGCAGCCCGGCCTGCCTCTCGCTTGTAATGCGGGAAGGCGGCAGCACGCTACCGTCGAGCGGTGCGGAGCCCCGTGCCATGGCGCCGGCGGAGGAGGAGCTTGAGAGCGAGCGCGTGTGGCAAGAGTAGGGCACAGGAAACGAAGAGCTAGGGCACGAGTGGCGAAGGCAAAGGGAAAAATGGAGAGAGGAAGGAAACAAATCCCTTCCTCGGCGTCTTTATACCCTTGCCAACGCTATGCCCGGCTCCTCGCTTCCCGCGCCCACTACCTTGCCCCCTCGTTTCTCGCTCCCACGCCTCCACTAACCCCACTCGCCCGTTTGCGGCGCACGCGGCAGACGTGCGGACGTGGCGGTTGAAATGGGGCAGATAATGCGCGCATTAACTGCGCTCGCCGACCGTGAAAAACGCCATCATCATATCCCCAGGCGAAACGAACCGGCACGTCCCGATTCCCGCGCTGCTCGAGTAATGCAGCGGTCTTGAAGAGGCCGCTCATTATCGTCGGTCGGTTTTCTCTTACCGGTACGCGCGATTCGCGACTGTTGGGTTCCTGTCCGCCTGTAGGGACCGGCCCCACCCGTCACCGGGCCTAAGGAGTGGCGTCACGCCCGAGCGCTTCCCTCGAGGGGGGCGGTCGCCCTGGCATAACGCCGGGGGCTACTGTCGGTGACATGGGACCGGGGGTGTCATGACTAGAGGCTTGGGTAGCCGCGGTCCTCCACGTGTCCCGACCCCCTCGGGGGGGTCGGGCCCGGGGGTGACGTGGCCACCCCTTCCTCTGTCTCCCCGAGGGGTCGGGCCGCTCCCGTTTCGGCCCCGAGGGCTGGGGCGCCCCGACCCCCCGTGATCTTGGCGCCACGTGTGCGGGTTAGGTGAGCACAACAGGGCTCACCTAACCGCATTTATAGCGGATCAGGCGAGCGCACCACGCCGCATTTAATGCGGCGCAGCGCACGCTTATCCGGTCCGTGACCGGTCGCGGTGTGTGACCGGTCACAGACCGGTCAGATCGCGGGTTAGGTGGCGACAGGCGGCCGATGGCACGCCTCGCCCCGTCCCGTCGGAATGATGAGAGCTAGCCGGAGCCGGCGTGCTAACTCCTGGAGTTGGTATGTCAGTCCCGGTCAGATCCAATCCAGATTTCAGCGCAGGCGTGGCAAGGAAGTCGCCGGCCATTGAATGAAGGTTGAAACGGGCGTCCACCGGGAGAGCTGGCGAGCGGGGCAGAAGGCGTGCACCATGCTTGTCAGAAGTCACTTCCGGCTGTAGACTAGCCCTGTTTGTAAAAAGAATGTTTCTTTTCTTAGGCAACTTGAGGCCCATGTGGTGACCCCTGATCAGATAAAAGGAGGCCCAGGGCTAGGAAAGGAGGAGGTCTCCGGCGGATACGTTGGAGAGATAGAATTCCCTTTGTATTGTTGGAGACCCTCAGATCCACCAGAACACAGGAGTAGGGTGTTACGCTTCTCAGCGGCCCGAACCTGTCTACGTCCCCCGCGTCTTGTGCGTTTCCTCTCTCGCTGACATTCCTTAGATCGAGGGCAAAGAACCTCACTTAGCGCCCCCGGCCGAACCGGCAAAGGGGGGCCCGCGCGGTCTCCCGGTGAGGAGTTTCACGCTCCGTCAAATTTGCTTTCAGTTTCACAAATTGTTGATGAAAATTTTGAGGTTCACTTTAAGAAAACTGGAAGTAAAGTATTTGATTCTTGTTGTGTCTCTATGTTGAATATTTCTCTCTTCGGAAGAGGGTTTAGAGCTGATTTTGAAAATTATGTTTCACCTGTTGTAACATGTTTGGTTGCTAAATTCAACAAAGATTTGATGTTTTGGCATTGTAGACTTGGACATGTTGGTTTTGATCATCTCACTAGATTAAGTGGTTTGGATCTTGTTCGTGGTTTGCTTAAACTTAAGAAAGATCTTGATTTGGTTTGTACACCGTGTCGTCATGTGTTGACGATGGATTTTGGTAATCGACTTGGAAAGGAAAGAGGAAACCGAAGCAGAGAAGAAGGATTAAGTTGGAGTCGGACCAAGCTTCGTATCGGACCCGGTAACCGTATCGGACTTGGGGAGTGTTGCTATAAAGGGCATATCGGCCGATACGGATTTGGTTTGGTCATGGGCCGATACGGGTTGTGAGTTGACAGTATCAACGTGGGCTTGGTCTGGGCTCGAAGCAAGCTTCAAGGAAGTTGCCAAATAGAGATAAAGCTCGGTTTTAGGCGATTGTATCTTGTAAATTAGGTAGTTTAGATCTAATCTGTGGCCAGAGTCTGCCGCAAAGACTTGTTTGTTAGTTGTAGATAAGATCGTGCCCTACAAGGGTTCTGTTGTAAGCTCGGGTATAAATATCCCGATAGTTTGTACATGTAAACTCTCTCGAATCAATCACAAAAAAACCAGTTCAATCTATTTTCGGCGCATCGCCAACCCTCGCAAGAGGTCTTCTTCAGCGAGTTCTTGCTTCTTCGGAGCAGAGGTAAGAACTCGTTCCCGACGATCTGCATCGTCAGGGCTAGCGTGTCGCTTTAGACACGTTAAGCCTCGATGATGTGATCGTCGATTATCATGTTTTGGGTAGTTTTGACGGGTATCTCGATTAAGCCTTGGCAGCGGTTTACTCGCTTTAGGGTTTATTGCTGACGACGGTTTAATTTTCATACTTGGCTAGATTATTCAATGCATCTGTCATCCCCAAAAGCAATCGACAGCTTGATTTTCTTTGCGTTAAGTCTCAATTCATACTTTGAGTTGCTATCGACCTTAGTCCTGTTTTGAGATCTAACACAAAGCCTGTTTTCGATTGTAATTAAGGATAGTACCGGGGTTTTAGCCGGTCTTACCTAACATATGTGACTGTTTTATATTAATTGCATATGTTTGCCACTTATATGTGCAGATCGATGAGTATAAATGTGTCAATTGTGAAGTAGTCTTAAGATTTCTTTATGGTTGATGCGTTTATATTGGCCAATTGGCTCGTATAAGGTTACACTAGAGTATTAGCTGGTGTAGTTATCTTAGTCATCCTCATCGGCCGATTTTATTAGTTGAGATCTATGTATCAATGAAGGCCGATAAGATTAGATTCATATCTTACTCATTTTCTAAGTGAGCCGATACAGCTTTGCCTTATCGGCCGGGCTATGACAATGTGTCATCGGTCTATTGACCGACCGGCCATTGTTTTCTGACTTGGTTCGCTTGTTTCTTGTTGATTGCAGATCAAATCAACTAGCACGCTCTACTTACGACTAGGCAAGCCATTTGGACCTGCACTGGAGTTAAGCAGATCTCCCAGGCCGCCGTGGTAACGAGGAGCCCGTTTGGTTGCTGGACGGGTCGAAATTCTGCGCCAACACGCTTTTGGCACGCCCAGTGGGACCACAAGAACGCAAGCTTCTCGCCAGCAACAAGAACACCTCGAGATGTCGAAGCGGGCCGAGATCGTCGAGGAGAACGTCATTCCTGTGACCGCCGACCAGCTCAGCGCAGAACAAAAAGCTGAGATGGATAGTCTGGTCGCGCAGTTCCAGGATATGTACCTGCAAACATATTCTAGGACTCGGCAGGGCACCTTGATTCAAAAGTCCAAGGTGGTCATGCCGAGTTCTGGAGATGGAGCTGGAACGTCGGCGGCGGCGCACGATCACGCCGTGAAAACTGAAGACACTGCAGCGCCGACGTTGCAAGACCGAATCGACTCCGCAGTTCACTCTGCGCTAGTCAACCAGTCGGGGATCCTGGTGAACACGTTGACCAATACGGTCAAATCGATCCTGGATGGTTCAATCCATCAGTACAAGCCTCAAGGCCCGATTTACCTGCCAGAAAATAAGTTCCCTGCATATCGGACCTTGAGGAACGACCTGAGCACGGCTCAGCCGACAGCGCCGATGCCACCTCCATCGGCACAACCAACAACGACCCTGCCGCTGGTCCTCACCAAGCAGGCGGGAGGAAGCCCTCAGCACATCACGGAGGAGCAGTACGCTCAATGGACCAAGGGGAAGCAGCCGGTGGTTGAGCCGATACAGCAAGCTCCTGTCCACCAGCCATCGACCGGACAACCGCAAGCCCCGGCGTCCAATAGTCCTCCACTCCAAGCTGCATACAACGTGCCGCAAGGCTATCAGCAGTATACTGCAGGGCAGTACGGCGTGCAGAACCTGAATCACCATTATCAGCCATACTCCCCAGGCATTATCAAGCAGAGGGCCTCCAACAATCCTACCAGCAGGACCTCCCGCATCGTCCCGCAGGATACTGGGCCGACATGATAGCCGAAGTGATGCGAGATCAATTCGGCTTGAAGCCCAAAGAGAACTCTACAGTGTATCGGCACCCGTATCCTGAGGAATTTGACAGGGTTCCATTGCCGGGCCGATACAAGATCCCGGATTTCTCCAAGTTCTTGGGACAGGACAATGTCTCGACATATGAGCACGTCAGCCGATTCTTAGCGCAGTGCGGGGAGGCATCGGCTGTCGAGGCATTGAGGGTGAGGTTTTTCCCTCTGTCCTTATCAGGGTCTGCCTTCACATGGTTCTCTTCCTTGCCCTGCAATTCCATCAGAGGATGGATAGATCTGGAGAAGCAGTTTCATAGCTATTTCTACAATGGTGTACAAGAGATGAAGCTGTCCGATCTGACTGCCATCAGGCAGCGAATGGATGAATCGGTCCCTGAGTACATACAAAGATTCAGAGATATACGCAACAGATGTTATAGTCTCAGTCTGACCGATTCCCAGTTAGCCGACCTGGCATTTCAGGGATTGCTAGGGCCGATACGCGAGAGATTCTCCTCTCAGGAATTTGACAGCCTCGCTCAGCTGGCACAACGCGTATCGGCCCACGAGCAGCGATTCCAGGAGGCGAAGAAGTTCGCAAAAAGGGTTAACACGGTGTATCAGTACGCCTCCGACGATGAAGACGATGAAGACGCCGATGTCGACCTAGCCGAGTGGGCCCGGATGAAGAAATCAACAACCTGCCAGTGGGCCAAGAAAGGAGATAAAGAGGATAAATATGATTTCGACATCAACAAGGCTGACAAGATATTTGACCTGCTGTTGCAAGAAAAGCAGATTCAGCTGCCAGTAGGTCACGTATTGCCATCGGCCGAAGACATCAAGAAGAGGAGATATTGCAAGTGGCACAATTCCTATTCACACCATACGAATGAATGCAAGATCTTCCGGCAACAAATTCAATCGGCCATTGAGCAGGGCAGAATTAAGATCGACGATGCCAAGCGGCCGATGAAGATTGAAGGCCACCCGTTCCCAGTCAACATGGTGCGGGCGGACAGGGCCGATGGCGGTGGTCATCGGACTAGCAAGCGACCTCGTCAGACCTCTGAGGGATTGATCAGAAAATATCAGCGGAGGCGGGAAGAACGAGCTCAAGACCAAGCCGATCAAGACAACTCCTACGACCCACACTGGGAGTGCGAGTTTTTTCGCTTCTGCTGGAATGAAGGGATGAGGTTGCCATCTGTCCAGGAGTGCCCTGCATGCAGTGGTACAGAAGATTCGTATCAGGGCAACTCAAGCAGACAAATGCATCGGCCGGCCAAGCAACGGAAATCTGTGTATGAAAGGCTGGGGCCGATGCATCAAGATCAGCACAGTGAAGATGAGGAGCAAGTCCAGAACCCCCAATGGTGCCCAAGTGATGTATTCACCAAGACGCAGAAACGGCGGGTTCAGAGGCTGAGGAGGAAAGAGCAAATCCAAGAACAACAAGCTGAAATACCCCATCGGCCAACCAAGACCAGAAAAGAATGGAGAATAAAGTCCACGGTGGCCAGGGCCGATGAGGGCACCTCCAATACAGCTCAGGGCAGCTCAGCTCCAAAAGGTAAGAAAACGGCATCGGCGCCGGTCAACATGGTGTTTATATTGCCGGCAGAATACAGTGTGCAGGCGGCCGATGAAGCGATGGCTGATGAGGAACAAAGTTCAGCCAGACTACGGTTGTCACCGGACCAAGCCACCTTCGACAAGCCAGTTGACGCCAGCTATAGACATCTTCGGCCGTTGTACATCAAAGGATTCATCAACGGGCGGCCGATGACGAAGATGCTGGTCGATGGCGGCGCAGCAGTCAATTTAATGCCATACACAACCTTCAGGAAGCTTGGAAAAGTACCTGAGGATCTTATCAAGACAAATATGGTATTAAAAGACTTCGGTGGCAACGCATCCGAGGCGAAGGGGGTCCTGAACGTGGAACTCACCGTGGGCAGTAAAACAATTCCCACCACCTTCTTCGTCTTCGATGGAAAGGGTTCCTACAGCTTGTTGTTGGGACGAGATTGGATCCATGCTAATTGCTGTGTCCCTTCAACAATGCACCAATGCCTCATGCAATGGCAAGGGGACCAAGTCGAGATCGTGCAGGCCGATCGGTCAGTACATGTCGCCAATGCCGATCTCGCAGTTTGGGAGATGGAGGGAATCGATTGCTTGTCCGGGCGAGTCTGGGACGCCGATTTCCTCAAGGTAACCGATTGCGATATCGAGGCAATTGAAGATCAAGACCAGCGGTTACTTTAGCGAAGATGCACCATCCGCCGTTGATAATGACCTCTACACAGATGATGCGGTGGATGAGTTAGACGGCAAGTTAGGACAAGGTTTTACGTCGGCCGATGAGTTGGAAGAAATTGACATAGGGATAGGTGATAGGCCTAGGCCGACGTATGTAAGCACTAATTTGCCAAAGGAATATAAGAATAATTTGATAGATCTTTTGAAAGAATTCAGAGATTGTTTTGCATGGGAATACCATGAGATGCCTGGATTAAGCCGATCGATTGTAGAACATCGGCTACCAATCAAACAAGGATATCGGCCTTTTAAGCAAGCTCCTCGGAGGTTTAAGGCCGATATGCACGAAGCCATAAAAGCAGAGATCACAAGACTTTACGACGCCAACTTTATCAGGCCCTGCCGATACGCGGAGTGGGTCTCCAACATAGTTCCGGTATTGAAAAAGAACGGCAAGCTAAGGGTATGCATCAATTTCAGAGATCTGAATAAGGCGACGCCCAAAGATGAGTACCCTATGCCGTTGGCCGATTTGCTCGTCGACGCTGCTTCTGGGCATAAGATCATCAGTTTCATGGACGGCAATGTGGGTTATAATCAGATCTTTATGGCTAAAGAGGACATTCACAAGACAGCCTTCAGGTGCCCGGGGGCAATCGGCCTATATGAATGGGTCGTCATGACATTTGGCTTGAAGAATGCTGGAGCTACGTATCAGAGGGCTATGAATTACATTTTTCACGATCTTATCGGCTCTCTGATTGAAGTCTATATAGACGATGTCGTCGTGAAATCAAGAGAACATGATACGCACTTGGCCGATTTACGCAAGGTACTAGAAAGGGCAAGGAAATATGGTTTAAAGTTGAACCCTAACAAATGTGCCTTCGGCGTATCGGCCGGTCAGTTTTTGGGTTTCTTGGTCCATGAAAGGGGGATTGAAATCACACGAAGAACATCGATGCCATCAAGAAAATCAAGCCTCCAGAAAACAAGACCGAGTTACAGTCTCTGCTTGGCAAGATCAACTTCGTCCGGCGTTTTATATCAAATTTGTCAGGCCGTATAGAGCCATTCACTCCACTGTTGAAGATAAAGGACGACGAAGAGTTCATATGGGGTGATAAGCAACAGAAAGCGCTGGACGATATCAAAGAATATCTAACTTCTCCGCCGGTCTTAATGCCTCCACAAAAAGGAGTCCCATTCAAATTGTACTTGTCAGCCGATGAGAAATCCATCGGCTCAGTCTTGGTTCAAGATGTTAGCAGCAAGGAAAGAGCTATTTTTTATCTCAGCAGGAGAATGTTAGACGCTGAGACCAGGTACACGCCGGTGGAGAAATTATGCCTTTGTTTATATTTTTCATGTACTAAATTGAGGCATTACCTGCTTACCAACGAGTGCATAGTGGTGAGCAAGGCCGATGTGATGAAATACATGCTATCGGCCCCCGTGCTGAAAGGACGAGTCGGGAAGTGGATCTTTGCTTTAACAGAGTTTGATCTTCGATATGAATCGGCCAAAGCGATCAAAGGACAAGCCCTGGCCGATTTCATCGTTCAACATAGAGATGACTCAGTTGCATATGCAGACATTGTGCCGTGGACGTTATATTTCGATGGATCCGTCTGCAGACACGGTTGCGGTATCGGCCTAGTCATCATATCCCCTCGGGGGGCAAGTTTTGAGTTCGCTTTCACTATCAAGCCTTATTATACCAACAATCAAGCAGAATATGAAGCGGTGCTTAAAGGCTTGCAGTTATTACAAGAAGTCGAGGCCGATGCCGTGGAAATCATTGGTGATTCACAGCTAGTAATTAGTCAACTTTCTGGGGAGTATGAGTGCAGAGACGATATTCTCAAAGTCTACAATGAGGAGTGCAAAGAGTTATTACACGGTTTCCGGATCGTAACGATGAGGCATATACCCAGGAAGCAGAATTTCGAAGCCAATGATTTAGCTCAGGGGGCATCGGGATACAGGCCGATGGCTAAAGACGTTCCAATTCAGATTGCTCTCGTGCACGCCGATGACTGGAGGTTTGATATCATTGAGTATTTGAGAAACCCTTCCCAATCGGCGTCACGCAGAATGAAATATAAAGTTTTACACTATGTCTTATTGGACGATAACCTATATTATCGGACGGTTGATGGTGTCCTACTCAAATGCCTAGGTCCTGAGGAGGCTAAAACCGTTATGAGCGAAGTACATGAAGGGATTTGTGGCACCCATCAATCGGCCCATAAAATGAAATGGCTGATGAAGCGCGTCGGATATTTTTGGCCAACCATGCTAGAAGATTGCTTCAAGTATTATAAAGGATGTCAGGATTGTCAGAAATTTGGAGCAATTCAGAGAGCACCGGCATCGGTTATGCATCCAATCATAAAGCCGTGGCCGTTTCGTGGATGGGGAATAGATATGATCGGCCAGATTAACCCACCATCAAGTAAGGGACACAAGTATATATTAGTGGCTACAGATTACTTCACAAAGTGGGTTGAGGCCGTTCCTCTCAAGAAGGTTGATTCCAAAGACGCTATTCAGTTCGTCAAGGAGCATATCATATATCGGTTTGGGTTACCTCAGACAATAACTACAGATCAGGGATCAATCTTCGTGTCCGACGAGTTCGTCCGATTTGCTGACAGCATGGGCATCAGATTACTCAATTCTTCTCCTTACTATGCGCAGGCCAATGGGCAGGCGGAGGCTTCTAACAAGTCTTTAATCAAATTAATCAAGAGGAAAATTGACGAACAGCCGAGGCAATGGCATACAACGCTGGCCGATGCCCTTTGGGCGTATCGGATGGCTTGCCATGGTGCAATCCAAGTGCCTCCCTATCAACTGGTCTACGGGCATGAAGCTGTACTGCCGTGGGAAACCGCCATCGGCTCAAGAAGGATTGCTTTGCAAGACGACTTGACAGCCGATGAGTACCATAATCTTATGGTTGATGAATTGGATGATTTGGCACATGTTCGATTACGGGCCTTAGAGAAAATCAAGCGTGATAAAGATAGAGTGGCCCGTCATTATAATAAAAAGGTCGTTGCCAAATCGTTTGAGGAAGGAGACCTTGTGTGGAAATTAATAATGCCGATTGGCTCCAGAGATAATAAATTCGGCAAATGGTCACCTAATTGGGAAGGCCCTTTTCTAATTCATCGATGTGTTCCTCACAATGCCTATCTGCTCAAGGGATTAGATGGCGAGATTTATGGACGAGCTCTCAATGGCAAATACTTGAAACAATATTATCCCAGTATCTGGATTGACTCATGATCGGCCCTCTAGCCGATTTATGATTACAGCCGATGTAGTCAAGCATCGTCTTTAGATGGCCGATAAATACTATCGCCCTTAGTTCAAATTTCAGAATATGAGCCCTCATCTTCCAAAATTTGGGGGGCATATATACAGGAATTTTCAAGGATTTTTCAAATTTTCGAGGATATTTTTCAATTTTCAAAGATTTTTCAAAATTTGGCGATTGACTTCGGCTTTCTGGCCGATGCGATGGTTTATACAGAAATTTTCAAGGATTGTTCAGTTTGGCGATTGACTTCGGCTCTCTGGCTGATGAGATTGCTTATAATGGGATTGTTCATGTTAAAGATATATATGTCTGGAATTTTCAAAACAAATTCGGCTGCACGGCCGATAAAGGGTGAGAGGATTTCAGAATCAATAAATTAGGCTGGAATTATCAAAACAAATTCGGCTGCATGGCCGATAAGGTGTATGGTTATACATTATAGAAATAACATGTGCTACATCACCCTATGAAGTCTGCAATAGCAGCAATGGCTTTACGACGGATTTGCTCAACGTCTTCGATAGCCTGGGCATCATCGGCCATCGTCCCTGGGATTGGTTTCAGTGACTTGCTTAGGGTCGCGAGGTACTTGGCCGATGCCTTGAGCTTTGCCGTCTGATCTTCTATGATCTTGGGTGATGCAGCTATCCCGGCTTCGACTTCCTGGATTTCTTGGCGTGTAGCGGCCAGCTTCGATTCTAGCTCTGCCTCGAGGCGACGGAGTTCTTCAAGCCTATTTTTCAGCACGATCGGCTCCACCGCTAGCTCGTCCAACCTGGTCTTATCGGCATTCACTTGAGCTTTGCTAGCGGACAGAGCCGATTCCAGTTGTTCGCGCTGTCGCCGCTCTGCAAGTCTTTCCTTTGCTCTGAAAAGCTTGAATCGGTATTGTTCCAGGAAGATGGCCGGCGTAAGGATTTCCATCAGGTCTTCGGGCAGTTCGTCTTGGATTTCTTGTACCCTGACTCTGATGGAGGAGCAGTCTTCTACCAAACACTCCAGCGAGGCTTCTAGCCGATTCCCAATGTCGGTCAGCCGATTCTTCAAGTCATCAGAGATCGGTGCCCTGGCTGTGCTGGGTAGTTCCTTATCCTCATCATCAAGGAACTGGCCGATATCGAAGGAGAACATATCGGCTAGGTTCTGCAGATATCAACATGGATCGAGGTTAGCCTTGTTAATCAGGAATCGGCAGAAAGAGGATCAGGGTAATCATGGTTACCTGTGTTGGAGCGTTGGTAGTGCTTACATCGGCCTTCTTTTGCTTTGTTGACGTAACAGGCGAGGGGGCTGGCCGATGTGGTGAAGGTGATGGAGCCCTAGGCTGAAAAAGCAGGAAATTGGTGAGTAGGGTTATGTGGTTAGAAAAATTATGCAAACAATTGACTCTTACCGAGACAGTCGGAGAGGGTGGTGGAGAAGGAGAAGGGGTTCTCAATCGAGCCTTGGCCCGTTCGCGTCGTTGTAATGTTGTTTTCTTGGATCTTGGCATAGGGGCCGATTGAGTTCTCTCCTTCAATACAGACGACACCGCAGCCTGAAAAGGATAGGAAGTTACAATGTGACAGTGCAAGAAGATTATGCAAATACAAAGAAGAGAGTATGTTGACCTTGCGAACTGCGTGCCTAGTCCTTCTTGGTTGTGGGGCATCATCTTGGTCATCGGCCGGTGGGATCTCAGCGGTTTCGGCCGATGGCTCTTGGGTGGTTTCGGCTGATGGATTTTCTTCTTCATGGGTATTAGCCGCTGCTGCATCGACCTCCTCCTCCATCACTTGTTCTTCGAGGAATTCTTCCAAGGAGGGGTCTAGTTCTTCGGCATCGGCTTGGTCATCAGCTCTGGCCTTCTTGCTGGCTTTCTGCGATTTGCCTTTGGCCGGCGCTTTCCTCTTGGGGTTTTCTTTAAGCATCGGACCTTGGAGAAGTGATGCTACTTTTGGGGCAGTAAGGCCGATGATAGACTCTAAAACAGTCGACCCCGATGGAGCTATGGCTTGAGTGTAGAAAATCTTCCGTCCACTGTTGCTCACAGATGGGATCGGCTCATCCGGGACTTGAGGGCTGATGCCTTGGATAAGTTCTGTCACATAGAACCTGGCCGATTGATGAAAAATGTGAGCGGCCCACTCTTGCCACCAGGTTTGGAAGTTAATATGCACAAAGGCACTCAGATGCAGCCGATCGCAGTCGCCGAGATTAGGGAGTTCGACTTCCATTGCTTTGTTCATGATCAGGGCCGATGGGACTATGCCTCTGCTCTCTAGGAGCTTATGAAGATGCAAGCTGATGGGAAGTTGTCCGAGCCCGCATTGTCTAGCAGCTGTCATTGGGGTGTAAAACTCATAAGACAAGCTGGTGCTCCTTCCCTGAAAGACACCTACTGGAAGCAGGCATGGCGTGAGGCCGATCATGAACAATTCCCTTGATTCCATGTCGTCATTTATTAAGCTCAGTTGCAAGTCGTCTGGAAGCTCGAAGTCTCGGTCCGATGTATAGACAAACATGTCCATCCTGGCTGATGGAGGGCCGGTGAAGAAGCGGATGAACCATGCAGCCATATCATCGGCCGATTGATCTGCGCCGGGGTAGATGGAGGCTGCTTCCCCGTACGACATGCATCTTCTGTCCCTCGGGTCTTCGTGATCGGCATATTTGGATGGAAAGCGGGAATCTGATAGAGGTGGCCGATCAACCATGGTGTTGGTGTATATGGTTAGCCAGAGTTGAACGAACCACCATGGTCCTCCATGAGCCACGGTCNGCTTCGACTTCCTGGATTTCTTGGCGTGTAGCGGTCAGTTTAGATTCTAGCTCTGCCTCGAGGCGACGGAGTTCTTCAAGCTTATCTTTCAGCACGATCGGCTCCACCGCTAGCTCATCCAACCTGGTCTTATCGGCATTCACCTGAGCTTTGCTAGCGGACAGAGCCGATTCCATTTGTTCGCGCTGTCGTCGCTCTGCAAGTCTTTCCTTTGCTCTGAAAAGCTTGAATCGGTACTGTTCCAGGAAGATGGCCGGCGTAAGGATTTCCATCAGGTCTTCGGGCAGTTCGTCTTGGATTTCTTGTACCCTGACTCTGATGGAGGAGCAGTCTTCTACCAAACACTCCAGCGAGGCTTCTAGCCGATTCCCAATGTCGGTCAGCCGATTCTTCAAGTCATCAGAGATCGGTGCCCTGGTTGTGCTGGGTAGTTCCTTATCCTCATCATCAAGGAACTGGCCGATATCGAAGGAGAACATATCGGCTAGGTTCTGCAGATATCAACATGGATCGAGGTTAGCCTTGCTAATCAGGAATCGGCAGAAAGAGGATCAGGGTAATCATGGTTACCTGTGTTGGAGCGTTGGTAGTGCTTACATCGGCCTTCTTTTGCTTTGTTGACGTAACAGGCGAGGGGGCTAGCCGATGTGGTGAGGGTGATGGAGCCCTAGGCTGAAAAAGCAGGAAATTGGTGAGTAGGGTTATGTGGTTAGAAAAATTATGCAAACAATTGACTCTTACCGAGACAGTCGGAGAGGGTGGTGGAGAAGGAGAAGGGGTTCTCAATCGAGCCTTGGCCCGTTCGCGTCGTTGTAAAGTTGTTTCCTTGGATCTTGGCATAGGGGCCGATTGAGTTCTCTCCTTCAATACAGACGACACCGCAGCCTGAAAAGGATAGGAAGTTAAAATGTGACAGTGCAAGAAGATTATGCAAATACAAAGAAGAGATCTCGGAGGCGTAGAACGGGGCGGAGGCCATCGTTGTCGTTGGAGGGGTCGCTGTGAAGGGGGTCGATGTTGACGAGGCGCCGAGGGGTCGCCGGAATTGAAGAACACGAGGGGTTTGTTGAATCGGCGACGAGAGGGTTCGAATCTGGATCTGTGCGGTTTTCAGGTTAGACCTAGCAAAGAGTCGATGAGTTCCCTGGAGCTAATTCCGCCACATTATATAATGAAGCGGAATTGGGGGGCATGTGTTGACGATGGATTTTGGTAATCGACTTGGAAAGGAAAGAGGAAACCGAAGCAGAGAAGAAGGATTAAGTTGGAGTCGGACCAAGCTTCGTATCGGACCCGGTAACCGTATCGGACTTGGGGAGTGTTGCTATAAAGGGCATATCGGCCGATACAGATTTGGTTTGGTCATGGGCCGATACGGGTTGTGAGTTGACAGTATCAACGTGGGCTTGGTCTGGGCTCGAAGCAAGCTTCAAGGAAGTTGCCAAATAGAGATAAAGCTCGGTTTTAGGCGATTGTATCTTGTAAATTAGGTAGTTTAGATCTAATCTGTGGCCAGAGTCTGCCGCAAAGACTTGTTTGTTAGTTGTAGATAAGATCGTGCCCTACAAGGGTTCTGTTGTAACCTCGGGTATAAATATCCCGATAGTTTGTACATGTAAACTCTCTCGAATCAATCACAAAAAAACCAGTTCAATCTATTTTCGGCGCATCGCCAACCCTCGCAAGAGGTCTTCTTCAGCGAGTTCTTGCTTCTTCGGAGCAGAGGTAAGAACTCGTTCCCGACGATCTGCATCGTCAGGGCTAGCGTGTCGCTTTAGACACGTTAAGCCTCGATGATGTGATCGTCGATTATCATGTTTTGGGTAGTTTTGACGGGTATCTCGATTAAGCCTTGCCAGCGGTTTACTCGCTTTAGGGTTTATTGCCGACGACGGTTTAATTTTCATACTTGGCTAGATTATTCAATGCATCTGTCATCCCCAAAAGCAATCGACGGCTTGATTTTCTTTGCGTTAAGTCTCAATTCATACTTTGAGTTGCTATCGACCTTAGTCCTGTTTTGAGATCTAACACAAAGCCTGTTTTCGATTGTAATTAAGGATAGTACCGGGGTTTTAGCCGGTCTTACCTAACATATGTGATTGTTTTATATTAATTGCATATGTTTGCCACTTATATGTGCAGATCGATGAGTATAAATGTGTCAATTGTGAAGTAGTCTTAAGATTTCTTTATGGTTGATGCGTTTATATTGGCCAATTGGCTCGTATAAGGTTACACTAGAGTATTAGCTGGTGTAGTTATCTTAGTCATCCTCATCGGCCGATTTTATTAGTTGAGATCTATGTATCAATGAAGGCCGATAAGATTAGATTCATATCTTACTCATTTTCTAAGTGAGCCGATACAGCTTTGCCTTATCGGCCGGGCTATGACAATGTGTCATCGGTCTATTGACCGATCGGCCATTATTTTCTGACTTGGTTCGCTTGTTTCTTGTTGATTGCAGATCAAATCAACTGGCACGCTCTACTTACAACTAGGCAAGCCATTTGGACCTGCACTGGAGTTAAGCAGATCTCCCAGGCCGCCGTGGTAACGCGGAACCCGTTTGGTTGCTGGACGGGTCGAAATTCTGCGCCAACATCATGCTAAGATAGTTGCTTCTTCACATGCTCTTATTTTTTTTTGTGATGACGGATGCACCGAGACAGCTCTTACACATGGACACTATTGGTCCAGCCAGAGTGCAATCCGTTGGAGGAAAGTGGTATGTGTTGGTTGTTGTTGACGATTTTTCTCGATATTCTTGGGTTTTCTTCATGACAAGTAAGGATGAGGCTTTTGGACACTTTCGGAGTTTGTATCTTAGATTGAATTGTGAACTTCCCGGTTCTTTGAAGCGAATTAGGAGTGATAATGGTGGTGAATTTAAGAATGCTTCTTTTGAACAATTTTCCAATGAAAAAGGTCTTGAACATCAATTTTCTTCTGCTCGTGTTCTGCAACAAAATGGTGTTGTTGAAAGGAAAAATCGTTCTTTAGTTGAGATGGCTAGAACAATGCTTGATGAGTATCATACTCCTAGAAAATTTTGGGCCAAAGCTATTAATATGGCATGTTATATTCCCAATCGTGTTTTCTTGAGATCAAAACTTGGAAAAACTTCTTATGAGCTTCGTTTTGGACATCAACCCAAAGATTCACATTTGTGTGTTTTTGGTTGTAAGTGCTTTGTCTTGGAATCTGGAAATTTGGATAAGTTTGAGGCACGTTCTACCGATGGAATGTTTCTTAGTTACCCTGCTCATTCTCGTGGCTATCGTGTACTTGTTTTAGAGACTAACAAAATTGTTGAGACTTGTGCAGTCACTTTTGATGAGGCTAGTGCAGGAACTAGACCAGAAATTGCAGATACATTGTCACAGGTTCAGGGGGAGTATGTTGTATTTTTGAAGACGAGAGTGACGACGACGACGATGAGGTCAGTTCGGCCGGTCAGACCGGACACCAGGCCGGTCAGACCGCTGGCACACCTCCGATCAGACCGGCGCAGGAGATGCGGTTAGACCGGCCAGGGTCATCGGCTTCCGGTTCTGTTGATGCTGATCGGGATGGTCTTCCAGAGGCTACAACTTCGACCAGTGAGGGTACAGAACGTGAAACAATCTTAGAAGTCACTGCTCCTTTGCACATTCAATGACTACATCCGCCAGAACAAATTGTTGGTAATATAGGTGAGCGGACTACAAGCTCTAAGGTAACAACTCATGATGTTTATGCAAATTCTGCATTTGCTGCTTCTTTTGAGCCCAAAGATGTTACTCATAGGCTAACTAATGAATCGTGGATTAATACTATGCATGAAGAACTTGAAAATTTTGAAAGAAACAAAGTTTGGATTTTAGTTGAACCACCGGGTTTTGAAATTCCTGATTTTCCTAACCATGTTTCTAAATTGTCAAAAGCTCTGTATGGTTTGAAACAAACACCTAGGTGTTAACGACAAAATTTGGTAAATCATGCATTGGATTCAGAGTTAAAGCCGAAGCCGATTGGAGGAGATAAGCGATTACAGAAAACAGAGTATGAATCGGCTGCAAGCCAAATCGGCTACGGTGTGCATCGGCTGAAACAGAATCGGACAAGGATAGCCGATGTAGCCGATTCCGATGAGGAGATGGCAGAATCATTGTCGGGTTCGGTTGGTGTGCTTCATGAGGATTGCCACGTACGGATTGAGTCCGAAGAAGGCAATTGTATCTATTAATTAGAATATTTGTTAGTTTCCTTTTATCTTTAGGAAAGTGTGTTTAGTGTCCGGCAAGGACTTTATCTTTTCCTTTTATCTTTAGGAAAGTTTGAGTCCTAATCTGTTAGGATCTTTGTTAGTCTATGGGTATAAATATGTAAGCCCGTAGTTCTTGTATTTTTGAATCAACTCTCGATCAATACAATTCGGCGCATCGCCACCTTTTACTCTGTTACGGTTTCTTTATCAACCGGCGGAATTTGGCACCTGACGCGGGGCTGCATCGGCTGTCGATCTCCGGCGAAGGGGTAAGTCCAATGTTCCGTCGGTTCAGGCAATTGTATCATCTACGTCGGCGTCGTTCAAGGCTGCATCAGTACATTCGATCTCTTGGATTGCTCTGGTTTGGATGATATATTTGCCTGGCTATTTATCATATGTCTTCTGTTAATCTAGTATTAGCATCTCGATTTAGCTTTATCGGCTGCTTCTCGTTTTAGGGTTTCTGCTGGTATCGACTAAATCGTCTTGCTAGATTAGATTAGCTTAGGCATCTACCACCCTGAAAATCAGTCAAGGGCTTGATCATCTAGATACCGTGTTTCTTTACATACTTAGTGCTGCATCAGTTGAGTTTGACCTACTAAGTCGTGCTTAGAACCATGGATCTCTAGCTTGCTTTTTGATTGCCGATAAGGGTTTCATCGGGGTTTCAGCCCATGAGTTATCTGGACGTTGCATCGGCTTATAAGGATTGCATATAAGTTGAATTTAGCCGATGACAACAAAGGTTTCACTGTTTAATCTAATCTTGTGGATTTTATGGCATTGGATCTATGTTAGATTCACTTCATCGGCTATGCTATGAATATATATAATCTCTCTCTTGAGGTGTTTTTAGACATAAGTGATTTATACTGTCTCGGCGCCCTGTCCGATCTATCCCAATCACTTGGTTTAAATATATTTTGAGATTTAGATTATGTATCATTGATATCTACAGCCGATCGAGTATGTCTAACTTTCGTTTCACTTTATCAAGTCATTGCCGATCTAATGCATATTATCATCAGCCGATTGTCTCTTTGTCAAGTGTCAGAATCTACATTGAACACATAGCCGATAGCTCAAAACCCTATCGCTATCGGCTGTTATCAGGATCGGCTGGAATTACTACATCGGCTATGTTGGCCGATCGGTTCTTTGATCTGTCGTTTGTATATCTTGTCAGTTGCAGGATCAAACTGACTGGCACGCCCGCATCTCACCAAGATTTGGACCTGCACTGGAGCTAAGCAGATCTCCCAGGCCAGTGTGTGTTTTTTGCATCAACACGCTTTTGGCACGCCCGGTGGGACCGTGTTTTTGACAACAGATTTTTACGCGGCTCGTGGAACTCACAATCGCAACAATATGTCTGATCAAGAAGTCAAGGCCAAGGAAGAACAATCTCTCAAGCTGATAAAGGAAGAAGAAGAGCCGATGGATGATGAGATGCTTCAAAAGATAGTTGATGAAATCGTTCGTCGCGCTGTGTTTGATCGATCTGGAGTTTTGGTGAGTACATTACATGGTTTGATCGAGAAGATAGTTCCCAGAGTGATTGCCTTAACAAATCAGATTGGGGGGCAAATCGACGAACGATTTCAGCATCATCGGCAACAGCGACATTGGCTTGGGGGGCAAATAGATCAGCATCAGCCTGGAGAGCCACATCAACAATATCGGCCAGAAGAAGCTCAAAGATATCAGTCTAAAGAAGATTGGGCCGATATGATTGCAAAAGTAATAGAGGAACAGTTTGGAATTAAACCTAAGGATCAGACTTCTATGTATCGGCTGCCATATCCTGAGTGGTTTGATAGGGTGTCATTGCCACATCGATACAAGGTTCCAGATTTCTCCAAGTTTTCAGGGCAAGATGATATATCTACAATGGAACACATCAGCCGATTCTTAGTGCAATGTGGGGAAGCATCGGCTGAGGAAGCTCTGAGAGTTAGATTTTTTCCACTGTCTTTGACTGGATCGGCCTTCACATGGTTTTCATCACTACCATCAAATTCCATTAGAAGATGGGCCGATCTTGAGAAGCAATTTCATGACTACTTCTTTGCTGGCGTCAGTGAGATGAAACTTTCAAATTTGATATCAATGCAGCAGCAAGAAGGAGAATCGGCTATGGAATATATACAAAGATTTCGTGATGTCCGCAGCCGATGTTATAGTTTGAATCTAAGCGATGAGCAGCTAGCAGATCTTGCATTCCAAGGGTTATCAGCATCTATCAAGGATAAATTCTTTTGCCACAAGTTTGACAGTCTAGCTCATCTAATGCAGACAGTATCGGCTCATGAAGGCCGATTGCAAGAAGCAAAAGAGGATCAATTTTGGAGTCACAGAAGATAATTTTGAAGCATGAGTTCCCATACTCCAAAACTGGGGGGCATGTGTTAACGACGAAATTTGGTAAATCATGCATTGGATTCAGAGTTAAAGCCGAAGCCGATTGGAGGAGATAAGCGATTACAGAAACAGAGTATGAATCGGCTGCAAGCCAAATCGGCTACGGTGTGCATCGGCTGAAACAGAATCGGACAAGGATAGCCGATGTAGCCGATTCCGATAAGGAGATGGCAGGATCATTGTCGGGTTCGGTTGATGTGCTTCATGAGGATTGCCACGTGCGGATTGAGTCCGAAGAAGGCAATTGTATCTATTAATTAGAATATTTGTTAGTTTCCTTTTATCTTTAGGAAAGTGTGTTTAGTGTCCCTTAAGGACTTTATGTTTTTCTTTTATCTTTAGGAAAGTTTCTTTCTTGTCCTACAAGGACTAGTATCTCCCCATGGGTATAAATATGTACACCCGGGGTTATTGTAATCTATCAACTCTCGATCAATACAATTCGGCGCATCGCCACCTTTTACTCTGTTACGGTTTCTTTATCAACCGGCGGAATTTGGCACCTGACGCGGGGCTGCATCGGCTGTCGATCTCCGGCGAAGGGGTAAGTCCAATGTTCCGTCGGTTCAGGCAATTGTATCATCTACGTCGGCGTCGTTCAAGGCTGCATCAGTACATTCGACCTCTTGGATTGCTCTGGTTTGGATGATATATTTGCCTGGCTATTTATCATATGTCTTCTGTTAATCTAGTATTAGCATCTCGATTTAGCTTTATCGGCTGCTTCTCGTTTTAGGGTTTCTGCCGGTATCGACTAAATCGTCTTGCTAGATTAGATTAGCTTAGGCATCTACCACCCTGAAAATCAGTCAAGGGCTTGATCATCTAGATACCGTGTTTCTTTACATACTTAGTGCTGCATCAGTTGAGTTTGACCTACTAAGTCGTGCTTAGAACCATGAATCTCTAGCCTGCTTTTTGATTGCCGATAAGGGTTTCATCGGGGTTTCAGCCGATGAGTTATCTGGACGTTGCATCGGCTTATAAGGATTGCATATAAGTTGAATTTAGCCGATGACAACAAAGGTTTCACTGTTTAATCTAATCTTGTGGATTTTATGGCATTGGATCTATGTTAGATTCACTTCATCGGCTATGCTATGAATATATATAATCTCTCTCTTGAGGTGTTTTTAGACATAAGTGATTTATACTGTCTCGGCGCCCTGTCCGATCTATCCCAATCACTTGGTTTAAATATATTTTGAGATTTAGATTATGTATCATTGATATCTACAGCCGATCGAGTATGTCTAACTTTCGTTTCACTTTATCAAGTCATTGCCGATCTAATGCATATTATCATCAGCCGATTGTCTCTTTGTCAAGTGTCAGAATCTACATTGAACACATAGCCGATAGCTCAAAACCCTATCGCTATCGGCTGTTATCAGGATCGGCTGGAATTACTACATCGGCTATGTTGGCCGATCGGTTCTTTGATCTGTCATTTGTATATCTTGTCAGTTGCAGGATCAAACTGACTGGCACGCCCGCATCTCACCAAGATTTGGACCTGCACTGGAGCTAAGCAGATCTCCCAGGCCAGTGTGTGTTTTTTGCATCAACACTAGGGGATGGTATGATAGAATTAAAAACTTTTTGCTTGCGAAAGGTTTTCAAATGGGAAAGATTGACAAAACGCTTTTTGTTCTTAAGCATGGTGATAATCAACTTTTTGTTCAGATTTATGTCGATGATATCATCTTTGGTTGTTCTACTCACACTTTGGTTGTGGAGTTTGCTGAGACTATGCACAGGGAATTTGAGATGAGCATGATGGGTGAGTTATCGTACTTTTTGGAATTGCAAATTAAACAAACATCTCAAGGTACGTTTGTGCATCAAATGAAGTATACCAAGGATCTTTTGAGACGTTTCAAGACGGAGAATAGCGAGCCAATCTCTACACCAATTAGTTCTACTACTGTGTTGGATCCTAACGAAGATGGTGAAGCTGTGGATCAAAAGGAGTATAGAAGTATGATTGAATCTTTGTTGTATCTAACTGCTTCTAGGCCAGACATACAATTTGATGTGTGTTTGTGTGCACGCTTTCAAGCTTCTCCTCGTGCTTCACATCGTCAAGCGGTCAAGCGAATAATGAGGTATTTGAATCATACACTTAAGTTTGGAATTTGGTATTCTACTTCATCTTCTATATTCTTAAGTGGATATTCTGATGCGCGTTTTTCGTGGTTTTTCTTTCTTTTCAAAAAGAGGAGGGTTCTTTTACTTTTTTTTTGATGGATTTGCCAATGTGTTCATCAAGGGGGCGATTGTAAAATCAAAGTTTGATTCTTCTGTTGTGATGAACAATTGACATCTGAGGTTATTGGTTTTAATATTTGGAGATTATTGGCGAACTGGTTTGTGAGATGATTGGATTTTTAGACGGTGAATAGGTACTGTTGTTTTGTTGGGTTCGGTCAGACCGGGCAGGTAAGGCCAGTCAGACCGGCGGTATGTGCGCGGTCAAACCGGCCAGCACGCGGTCTGACCGGCCGATTTTGTGTCAGTTTCGGTTTTGGGTTGTTTCATTGGATATCCGTGGTTAATTCGTGTTTATGGCTTCTAGATGAATACTATGCGTATGTAATACTGTTGTGTGCTAACAATGAGTTAAGTTGGTGATAACTTGCGCTCGGATATGGTTTCTTTGTTTGATTCATGTGTAGGTACTCTTTACGTCTCGGGAGAGTATTGCCGGTGATGGATCAGGAGTTAAGTTGGAGATAAGGTGATGTTCGGACGGTCAGATATGATGCGGGATACTTAGGCTCAAGATCAATACACGTGGTTGGTAAAGATTCCATATGGCATACGATGGAGATATTGTGTGCGTATGGGATGCGGAGTTGAATTTGGAAGGAGTCCAAATTTGGTACAATTGAAATATGTAAAGTTGGTTTCTTGTACGGGAAGGTTTCCTAGGTGGATTAGGACTTCTTGTATGAGTTTGGTTCGTGGCTTTAGGCTGCCTACCTCATGTATAAATAGAGAGGGAGAGTGTGGTCTCCCTGTATTGCTTTTGAGAGCATTGAGTTGTGAGTTTGGTTAGGGTTTCGAGTTTAGTCGAGATTTTTGTGAGGAGTGATGTTGTTGCACTTTGTAAACATAAAGAGAAGTAATAAAGTAGTCATCTATTTTAATAGATCTTCAATTTGTGTTTTCCCAGGTTCTGCGGTCTAACCGACGAGACAATGGCGGTCAGACCGACAGCTTCACGGCGGTCAGACCAGTGGGGACACGGCGGTCAGACCGGTGAAGGTGGCAAGAGACAGACCGATCTACATCGATTTGAGGGTAACTTTTAATTCCGCTAAAAATTTTAGTTTTTGGGTACTACAACCATTCACCCCCCCTCTGGTTGGCTTAGTTCTTGCTTTTCGATTCTATAGAATGCACTGCTGAGGAGAGGTGGAAGGATCGCAAGGCTCTGTCGCTGATACAACTTTATCTATCTAATTATATATTGCAAGAAGTATTGCAGGAACGAACTGCTGTAGACCTTTGGCTCAAACTGGAATCGATCTGCATGTCTAAGGATCTAACCAGTAAGATGCATATGAAGATGAAGTTGTTCTCGCACAAGTTGCAGGAGGCTGGTTTAGTGCTGAACCACATATCGGTCTTCAAGGAGATCGTTGCCGGGCTAGTGTCGATGGAGGTACAGTTTGATGATGAAGATTTAGGTCTCTTACTGTTACACTCACTGCCTAGTTCGTATACAAATTTCTGTGACACCATACTATTAAGCCGTGATGAACTAACCCTTGCGAAAGTTTATGAGGCACTCCAGAACAGGGAGAAGATGAAAGGTATGGTTCAGTCTGACGTGTCGTCTTCCAAGGGCGAAGCATTGCAGGTTAGAGGCAAATCTGAGCAGAGAACCTACAACGACAACAACGATCGTGACAAGAGCCAGAACGGTAGAGGCCGTTCGAAGTCAAGAGTTAAGAAGTTCTGCAAGTACTGCAAGAAGAAAAGTCATTTCATTGAAGATTGTTGAAAGCTGTAGAATCAGGAGAAAAGGAAATCCGATGGTAAGGCCTCTGTCGTCTCCGGTGTTGAAAACTCTGATTCAGGAAACTATCTTGTCGTTTTTGCTGGTTGTGGTGCTAGTCATGATGAATGGATACTTGAAACTGCTTGTTCGTTTCATATCTGCATTAACAGAGATTGGTTTAGTTCTTACAAGTCTGTGCCGAATGGAGATGTCGTGCGTATGGGAGATGATAACCCGCGTGAGATCGTGGGCATTGGCTCCGTTTAGATCAAGACACATGATGGCATGACATGCACGTTGAAAGATGTGAGACACATACCAGGGATGGCTAGAAATCTCATCTCTCTCAGCACACTTGATGCAGAAGGATACAAATACTCCGGTTCAGGTGGAGTTTTAAAGGTATCAAATGGTTCTCTCGTTTATATGATAGGTGATCTGAATTCTACAAAGTTGTATGTTCTTAGAGGAAGTACATTACATGGTTCTGCTACCGCTGCTACTGTTTCTAATGATGAACCTAGTAAGACTAACCTGTGGCATATGCATCTTGGACACATGAGTGAACTTGGTATGGCAGAATTAATGAAGAGGAACCTATTGGATGGCTACACTCAGGGTAACATGAAGTTCTGTGAGCACTGTGTTTTTGGTAAGCACAAGAGGGTAAAATTCAATACATCTGTTCATCGCAGCAAAGATACACTTGATTATGTACATGCTAATTTGTGGGGGCCTTCTCGTAAGCCCTCTTATGGTGGTGTTCGTTACATGCTTACCATTTTCGATGATTACTCTAGAAAAGTGTGGCCTTATTTCCTGAAAAATAAAGATGATACTTTTGCTGCTTTCAAAGAGTGGACAGTTATGATAGTGCTTCGTACTGACAATGGTGGTGAATTATATTCAGATGCTTTTGATGATTACTGCAGGAAGGAAGGCATTATCAGGCATCACACCATTCCATACAATCCGCAACAGAATGGTGTGGCTGAGCGCATGAACAGAACCATCATCTTGAAGGTTCGTTGCATGCTGTCAAACGCTCATATGAACAAGCGTTTTTGGGTAGAGGCTGCTAACACCGCCTGCTACTTGATCAACAGGTCACCTTCTATCCCACTTAATAAGAAAACTCCCTTTGAGGTATGGTCTGGTACGCCTGCTAATTATTCATAGTTGAGAGTTTTCGGTTGCACTGCTTATGCTCATGTTGATAATGGAAAATAAGAGCCTAGAGCTATTAAGTGTTTGTTTCTTGGTTATGGCTCAAGGGTAAAAGGATATAAGTTATGAAATCCTAAAACTAAAAAGACTTTCATGAGCAGGAGCGTTATTTTCAATGCATCTGTTATGTTTATGATAGCTTGTGTACAGATGTTATATCAGATGATTCTGTTGAGGAGCAGCAACATGTCAGCGTGCAGATGGAGCACGTGGATGATCAGAAAACTGAAATTGTTGATAATGATATTCATGATACTGTTCAGCACTCACCCCCTGTTTTGCTGCCACAAAATCAACCTATTGCACATCACAGAACAAAAAGTTGTTGTGGAGCTCCAGTCCATTTAATTGAGGAATGTAATATGGTCCATTATGCTTTGAGTTGTGTTGAACAGGTGGAGAACACTCATGAGCAGGTTACATACACTGAAGCTATTGTTTGTGGTGATCGCGAGAAGTGGATCTCAGCTATGCAGGAGGAGATGCAGTCTCTCGAGAAGAATGGCACATGGGAGGTTGTGCGCTTGCCAAAACAGAAGAAGACTATCCGTTGCAAATGGATCTTCAAGAGAGAGGAGGGTTTATCTCTTAGTGAGCCTCCAAGGTTTAAGGCAAGGTTAGTAGCAAAAGTTTTCAGTCAGATTCCCGGTGTTGATTATAATGATGTGTTCTCTCTAGTTGTAAAGCATAGTTCAATTCGTACATTTTTTGGTATTGTTGCTATGCATGATCTTGAGCATGAGCAGTTAGATATGAAGACTGCATTTTTACATGGAGAGCTCGAGGAGGAGATATACATGGACCAGCCAGAAGGGTTCATAGTACCTGGTAAGGAGGATTATGTTTGCAAATTGAAAAGATTCTTATATGGTTTGAAACAGTTTGCTCATCAATGGTATAAAAGGTTTGATTCATTTATGTTGTCACATGGCTTTAAGAGGTCTAAATATGATAGGTGTGTGTACATTAAATTTGTTGATGGATCACCTATATACTTACTGTTATATGTTGATGATATGTTGATTGCTACGAAAAGCAAGGAAGAAATCACTACATTGAAGAAATAGTTGAGTAGTGAGTTTGAGATAAAGGATCTTAGTGCTGCTAAGAAAATTCTAGGTATGGAAATTATTAGAGACCGAACTTCTGGTTTGTTATTTCTCAGTCAGCAAAGTTACATTAAGAAAGTTCTTCAGCGTTTCAACATGCATGATGCAAAGCCTGTTAGTACTCCTATTGCACCTCATTTCAAATTATCAGCTTTACGCTATGCTAGTTCTGATGAGGAGGTTGAATACATGTCGAGTTCCATATTCTAGTGTTGTTTGTTCTTTGATGTATGCCATGGTTTGCTCTCATCCGGATTTATCTCATGCTATGAGTTTGGTTAGTAGATATATGGTTAATCCTGGCAAAGAACACTGGAAGGCTGTTAAGTGGATTTTTAGGTACCTTCGAGGTACAACAAATGCTTGTTTAAAATTTGGCAGGACTGATAAGGGACTTATTGGTTATGTGGATTCAGATGTTGCTGCTGATTTGGATAAGCGAAGGTCACTCACAGGTTCTGTGTTTACTATTGGTAGTTGCGCTGTGAGTTGGAAGGCAACATTGCAGCCTGTTGTTGCCCTATCTACCACTGAAGCTGAATACATGGCTATTGCTGAAGCATGTAAAGAATCAGTTTGGCTAAAAGGATTGTTTGCTGAGCTTTGTAGAATTGATTCTTGCATTAACTTGTTTTGTGACAGTCAAAGTGCCATATACCTCACTAAAGATCAGATGCTTCATGAGAAGACAAAGCACATTGATGTCAGGTATCATTATGTTCACGATGTAGTCGCACAAGGTAAACTAAAGGTATGCAAGATAAGCACTCATGTTAATCCTGTTGATATGATGACAAAGCCAGTTCCTGTTGCTAAGTTTGAGCTTTGCTCAAGCTTAGTTGGTATAGTGATCTAGCCCAACAGGCTATTTGGCGTTGAAAGTGTTTTCTTTGTTGTGTTCAGGGTGAAGGTTTGATTTATGCTACAAGAAGGAATTTGTCTCAAGGTGGAGTTTGTTGAGTTGTGATCCAAATTCATTTACACACATATAAAGGCAAACTTCGGATGGAGCGAAGTGGAGGCCTGTCGCCGGAGGCTTGGGCCAGAGCTTACCAAACATATAAAGGTATGGATCGTAACCCTTTAGGGTTTCACCTTTATATATATATACTTCTTGTAAGCCGCCAGTTCGGCTCTTTTGTAACCTCATCCGATATAGTGAAGATTTGCCGGCTGGCGCCCGTGGTTTTTTCTCTCCTGTCTTCTGTGATTGATCTGTTGTTCTTTATCGTTTGTATGGCAATCTTTTCCTAACATATACCGTATAAGAGGTATCGAAAGATAATATAATAGTAGGTTAGCAACAACCACATGTGAAAAAGAAAGAAGAGAAGAGAGAAGAAAAATCAGCTATATATTTGTATAGCTAGCTGTAAACATGGGTTTTAAGATATTATGTGCGTATAAGAGATAAATCAAGTATTAATTGTGGAATATATATTTACACAAAAGTATTATATGAATAGACTATTAGAGTGGTTGTAAATGATGTGTCAATTTTTAGAGCTACTAGTTAGCTATAGTATTAAAATTTGCTTTAAATCTACATAAAAAAGTGGTACCTCCACTCCCCTAGTAACTTCTTTAAAGCTGTCTTAGTTCTCACTTCTCCCATCCTCTACTCTCTCGTTTGTCATACACACGTTTCCTAAATTGCTAAATGGTGTGTTGTTTCTAAAAATTTTCTATAGAAAGTTATTTCTAAAAATTATATTACCTATTTTTTTAAGAAAAGTTAATATTTAATTAATTATGTGTAATGAGTCACTTTGTTTTGCGTGTGTTAGGATTAATTAGTTTCCAACCAAGAAATGTAATATCAGAAGTAACATACATCATATAATGCAAACATATGTCAGGGGGTTTTATATATGGGTTTAAACATTCCTTTCATGGGATGGTACAAACTGAATTTCAGAAATTTCGAACTGAAATAAGTTTAAATTTTAACATTTTTTATGTTTGAATAAACTTCTCTTAATTCAGAAAAAATAAATATTTTAGCCGACATAATATCCTACCAAGGGAACCGATAGACCCGCAATTCGAACCCTATTCAGGAGTAAATGGCTGAAAAAGAGGTTTGGACGTCAGAAACTCTGCAGTCAATAATAACGCTTGTTTTGAAAAAGATGATTAGGATGTGATTAAAAATAGTAGTAATGTAATTTTTTGCACCTACTAATTTAATGTTAGATATGCTAGCACGACAACTAGATTGAAACTGGATAAGCACTAATTAATGTAAGTGACCATCACCAAAATGATAAAGGAAAGATTAATAAAGGCTGATCAGCTAGACGCTATTAGAGCAGGTACAATAACTAATAACTGGTGATAGTACAGCCATCTCAGCAAAACTGATGAGCTGAAGGACAGAAAGAAAGGGAGTAGGAACGGGTGACTAATTGCTCGCTAGCTCTACGTGAGAGCCAAGGTGAAAAAGCCTGCAAGTAGCAATTTTCAACTTTTAAAAATGATCATGGGCCCACAGGCAGTGAGATGAATGCTATGAAAGATGCTAGTTACTTGGGTTCAAAAAAAAAGAAATACATCTCGAGAGTTGTGAGGTACTGGATAATTTGCTTTTCATATTAACTGTTAGCTTATCCTAGTTGACGTCTACATGTATTGAAGATAGTTGTTTACTCTTCTATTAACCTTGCTCTAAGTAGGACCTGATCCCCTGACGCCGAAGAGAGACGAGGCATGGGGCCACCTATGGTGCGCCCAAGACAACACATTAATCAAATTACGAATACTCTGTTATTTGTGGTTTAAAAATACTATCTCGTGAAACACACGTCTGCTAAAAAAACCATTTTCTAAATTCACCATTGAAGTGTACTATTTGTTCTGATTTTATAAAGTTCTTTAAAGTATGAATAAGATCAAAACAAAATAATATTTAAAGATCCTCAAGGCATGATATAGGATAGGTTTGACTAGAATAGGCATTGTGGATAATGAATTCCTTACTTGCATTATACATCATTAGCAAATTAATAATAATATCTTTCTTATCTATGCTCTGTTTAGGCTGCGTTCGTTTCATGTAGTTGGGAGCTAATCTCCCAGACATGCAAAACGGAACGACTCATTACCGCATGATTAGTTAAGTATTAGTTTTTTTAAAAAAATAGATTAATATGATTTTTTAAAATAACTTTCATATAGAAAATTTTTGTAAAAACCATACCGTTTACTAAATATCACCAATATCTATGATCGAACGACTCAAAACACAAATATCTTGGCTGTTATAAGAGCTGATATTAAAGATATTTTTTCGTACTGGGCAAAAGGTCTCGCGTCTCTATAGTATCTTTAGTACCGGTTCACCGATACTAAAAATGGTTTTTACTTCCGGTTCACCGATGTCAGGCCCCCCCGATTTCTTTAGTATTGGTTGGTGTCACCAACCAGTAGTAAAGATCAATATTTTAGTACCGGTTAACGTTACTAACCGGTACTAAAGATGCATAACACATTAGTACCAGCTGGAAAGATCAACAGGTACTTATGTTGATCTTTAGTACCGGTTGTTGTTCCCATCCGGTAATAAAGACAATACCTATCCTTTTAATGTCTTCTTCCTTCTTAAACTCGAGCCATTAGTCTGAAGAGGAGGAGGAGGAAGAGAGGTACTGCCAAAATTTTTGGTGAAAGTATTCTGGTGATATTACACAAATCGAAGGATCTAAAAAATTAGCAACTTCATCTTCTATTGTTATGTGGTTACCATATTACATTTCTAGCTATGTTTCTATACATCATTCTCTCTTAAATATATATAAAAAAGATGAGAGAGAATAAAATTTTAGAGAAAATAAGTACTTTATAATTTTAGAGACATTGGATAAAAATATAAAAAATGGCAACAAAGGAAAATTATATAAAATTAAGGAAAAAGAATAGAAAATAGTAGAAGATGAAGGAAAAAGAATGGAAAAATAAAGGAAAATCAGTAGATAATAGATAATAGAAAAAGTAGTGTGTGGCATTGAACGTAAAATAGGTAAAAAAATTTGTGATAATAGTAAAAAATAAATGAAATCAAACTGTGGTTAGTAATATTCTTCATCCACTCAACTTTTGAGTTTATGATGTTTTAAATTATTAAATGCTTATTTAATTATTTTTACTTTCGCAGACTTCCTTTAAATTTCTTTATTTGATGTAGATGAATCGGCAATAGATGTCCACTACGGAACAACGGTCGAAGGAGTTTATTGATGGAGTGCATTATTTTTAGATGGTGGTCGTTGGACACAAGCCTAAGGGTTTTATATGTTGTCCATGCCAAAAGTGCAAAAACTAGAAGGAGTATTCTACATTAATAATTTTTTATATCCGCTTGTTACACTTGGGATTCATGCCTAACCATAATTGTTGGATCTCGCACGGAGAGTTAGGTGTTGCAATGAAAGAAGATGAACAAGAAAGCAACAATATTCCGTACTTAGCTTAGTATGGTGGATTTGCAGATAGTACAACCGCCGAGGTGGACGAAGGTGTTGCAGAAAATAATAGTGCAGATGATCTTGGTCAGATGCTGTGCGACACAAAGAAAGACTGCGAAAGTGTAAACGAGGTCAAAAAATTAGAGCGTATGGTAGCGGACCACAAAACTTCGTTGTACCCAGATTGCGAACAGGGGCACAAAAAGTTGGGTATCATGCTAAAATTCTTGCAATGGCAGGGAAAAATGGTGTGACTGATAAGACATTTGGATTGAAACTCGTAAAAAATATTCTTCCGGAGGGAAATGAATTGCGCGTAACAACATACGAAGCTAAGCAGGTAGTTTTCTCTCTAGGACTAGAAGTCCAGAAGATAAACGCATATCCGAACGATTGTATCCTCTATCGTGGTGAGGAGTACGAGAACATGGAAGCATGCTTGGTTTGTAAGGCGTTACAATACAAGACTAAACGAGATGACCCCGGTGATGTTGACGGACAACCTTTGAAGAAGAGAGTTCCTGTTAAGGTCATGTGCTATTTCCCTGTAATACCATGTCTGAAGCATTTGTTCAGGAACAAAGCGCATGCTAGAATGATGCGCTGGCATGCAAAAGAACGTAAACAAGACGGGATGTTGACACACCCTGCCGATGGGACGTAATGGCAAAACATCAACAGAATATTTTAAGAGTTCAAAAATGATGCAAGGAACATAAGGTTTGGTTTAAGTATGGATGGCATGAATGCTTTTGGACAGATGAACAACGGTCATAGCACTCGACCTGTGACCCTATGTATCTACAATCTCCCCCCTTGGTTCTGTATGAAGCGAAAATACATCATGATGCCGATTATTATTGAAGGCCCAATGCAACCTCGTAATGACATTGATGTGTACCTAAGACCATTGGTTGAAGATCTGCAACTGCTGTGGAAGAAAGAATGTGTCTTTGTGTGGGATCAGGATAAACAGGAGCAATTGTACCTACGAGCGTTGTTGTTCGTAACCATCAACAATTGGCCTGCACTTAGCAACCTATCAGGATAAACAAACAAGGGGTATAGGGCCTACACCCACTGTTTAAATGAAACTGACAGTACATATTTGAAACATTGTAGTAAGGTTGTGTACATGGGCCATCGTTGATTTCATGTTGCAAGCCACCCTGTACGAAAGAAAGACAAACATTCTAAATAGAAGGTAGATCACCGTACTAAGCCTAAACATCATAACAGAAAAACTATGTTTACTATGGTGAAAAATCTAAAAGTAGTATTTGGAAAGGGACCTGGCAGCCAACCTATAGCAAGTAAAGATGGTCAGACGACGATGTGTATGAAGAAGTCTATTTTTTGGGAGTTACTTTACTAGGAAGTCTTACAGGTCCGCCACGCAATCGACGTGATGCACCCAACTAAGAACCTTTGCGTCAACGTGCTAGGCTTCATAGGTATATATGGAAAGTCTAAAGACACACTTGAAGCGTGTCATGATCTGAAACATATGAAATAATGTGACGAATTTCATCCGGAACCGAAGAACAAAGAAAGTCGTTACTTACGTCCAGCAAACTACACTCTTAGTAAGGCAGAGACGAAAAGTATGTTTGAATGATTTGACAACATCAACGTACCGTCTGGATACTCATCGAATATACGGGAATAATAAACATGAAAGAGAAGAAATTCAAAAACCTAAAGTCTCATGAATGTCACGTGTTAATGACACAATTGCTTCCTGTTATAATTCAGTGTATCCTTCCTGACAATGTCCGAACAACAATAACCAAGCTCTGTGCTTTCCTCAACGTAATTTTGTAGAAGGTCATCGATGTAGACAGTTTAACAGTCCTACATAATGATGTGGTCCACTATCTTGTTAGCTTTGAGATGATCTTTTCAACATCCTTTTTAAATATAATGATGCATCTTACATGTTACCTTCTCAAAGAGATCAGTATTCTTGGTCTTGTTTAACTATACAGCATGTTCCCTTTCGAGAGATAAATGGGTGTTCTAAAGAAGGATGTTCGTAACATGCTCGTCCGAAAGCATGCATCACCAAGGGGTATGAAACTGAGGAGGTCATTGAGTTTTACGTTGAGTTTATTGAAGACCTTCGTCCAATCGGGGTCCCCAAATCAAGTCATGAGGGGAGCCTATTGGGAAAGGGTACTCTTTGAAGGAAACCAATAATGACTATAAACAATGATTTATTCCATAAAGCACATTTCTCGGTTTTGCAACAATCTTCATTGGTGTCTCCTTACATTGAGAAGCACATGGTGATTGTTCGCTCCAAAAACATCGGGAAGTTCGTTGCCTGGATTACACGTCATCACATTGATACTTTCCCACCTTGGTTGCAACATCTCATGGGTAACGGGACAATTGACCAACAACTAGCCTTGTTGGCGAAGGGACCATCTTGCTCAATCTTGGCATTCCATTAATATGAGATCAATAGGTATACATTTTACACAAAAGCCCAAGACAAAAAGAGCACGAACCAAAATAGTGTTGTCCGTATCGATGCCATGGACAACAAAGGGACAACCAACATGTATTATGGTTCCATCAACGAGCTTTTGAAACTTGAGTATGGACCTTTGAAGGTCCCTCTGTTTCGATGGCAATGGGTTAGGCTGACTAGTGAAGGCGTAATGGTTGATGAGTATGGGATGACAACAGTTGACCTTTGTCGACGGGTTATACCCGTAGACCGTATCCTGATGGTATAAGGGTACATTGGAACAAGGATCTACACGAAATGACATCAACCACATAGAAGACAAAAATTATATTGGTTCAGGCCCCTCGTAAGGTAATAGCCCTAATCTAGTTTGTATGGGATTATAATGAGAACCACATAGATTACAATAGAGAACAACAGAACTAGCGAGTTACCAACTAGACCCCTGTCAAGAACAATTCGACGATATCAAATCGGCGAGTTGGCTTCAAGTCCTCCATATTGCTTCCGGTATGGCTGGTGGCTATGCTTTGAGTCCATCATCCCGTACTCCCTGGAGGGCTTTTTATTTATACCACACACTGCCTTGGCTTCGAAGTAGAAGTCGGAGAGAACCTTTTGCATACGAGATCATAGAGCCCACATCTCCTTCAAATAGGACTTTAACACCTTCTATTTAGGGAGACAGTTTCCTCGCATGTTGGCCAAATTCCTTAATACGAAGGTAACATTCCCATAATGTCACGCCCGTAAAATAGAACACTATATTCCGTTTGTGAGTGCATAATTCCTTGTCCCAGGAGGCAAGGTACACATTACAGAGTTGGTAAATATCAGAGTAAACAAGCGGAAGCGAAGGTAGAGTACTTTATTACATGGGCGACCAAAGGCCCAACACTGAAAGATAAACAAATAAAAGGTGGCAGCTACGACGGACCACCACAGGCACTTCGACGGCAGGCATGAGCTTGACACCAAAGTCTTCAACTCCAAAGTACTCCTCTGCTGGAAGGGGGAAAAAGGGAGCAAGGCTGAGTACAACCACCGTACTCAGCAAGCCATGACGGGAAAAAAAATGCAAATATAATGCTAGGGAGTACAAGGGATTCATATATAGAGATATTTTGCATAAAACCAGCATTTCAAAACATTTAAATCTTTAAAGGCATTTTAATCCAACATGAACCTATCTTTAGTCAAATTATCATCAAGCCGCGCACCGACGCGATCTTGCCTTAAACAAGGCCAACAAGTGCTAACTCCAATTATTTTAGTTTTAAACAGAATTAAATTCTAACATGGGTACATTACTCAGCTTGCCCATAACCGAGGGTGCGACTATTAGAATAGATTAAACTCTGATCAGAGATGTACATCTTTACCCACCAGACATGTCTTCCTCATGTGTTGCGACGTGCCACATGCCACCATGGCATACAGACGAAACTCATGACATAACTCGTCGTTTAGCATTGCCCTAAACAAAGAAGACCGACATAGACTTCCCCCGCTAGGCGCCCTGGGTCAAGCAGACAGTCTATGCCCCCGGGCATATTGCCAGAGACGTCAACCCCACCAAGGGCTTCATCCATCCCTATCCGTGTCTTTTCTGTTGATGACCGTACTAGATGACGTGTTAAGCCTTACCCATTAGCCAAGTGGTAGTACGGAATATGCTTTGCAACAGAGGCCCGAAGACCGGTCCTTATGATGGCCGAGGTGCGACTAACAAAACCAAGCACCCCGAGCCCAGCCGAAAACAAGTTTGGGGAAATTTTGAAGGGGAAACATCACTTCATGGCTAAACAGCCGCAAAAATTACCATCATTATAAATTATTCATAATTCTAATTATTAAAAATTAACTCTAATTGTTTCTATGTAAGCAAGGCTAAGCATATTCCTAAAGTTTCTAGTAAGTACCACATATATACGGTCCGTACTAGTTTTATTTTTCCTACGGTTATCAAGGATCAAAATAATACGAATAGTAAGGTTATAACGAGGGGAATCGGTAAGGCTAAATAAAATGGTAATAATCACGGGAATTTAATAAAGCAAAATGCAACAATTTAAATAAACATAATTTTGTAAACTGGGATAGCAATATGATCAAAATGACACGACTTGCCTTGCTCGCTACCAAAGTCTTCAAGATCTACCTCGAGAAAGAGCGGCTCTTCCGGATCTGCAGCGTCGACCCGACATACGCAAAGGAAAAAGGCCACAGATAAATAAAAGCCATATAAGATGCAACAACAAAACATACAAATGGGTTCTTTAATAAATAAGGAGAAATTAGCAACTTGAACGGGTCGATTCCGAGTTCAAATAGTCAAGATATGACATTTTGAATTTCGACTGTTGTTTAAATGGAATTTTGCGATTTAGTGAATTAATTTTCTAAAGGAAATTCCTTTTATTGCGTTGGCCACAGGGTGCACTGGGTCCACCATGAGCCGGGCGGGAGCGGCGGTCGGCCAGCGATGGCCTACGCTGGCAATGGTGGCGCCACGGGGTACGGGAGGGGAAACCACAGTGGGAGGAGAAGGCGACAGTTCTCACCGTGCGGTCACGGCGGCGAGAGGATGACGGAGTTGGCCGGCGGCGAGGAAGAATCGGCTCGGGTCGTCAGCGTCGTTGCCGTTCCCGTGGTCCTCGTGCTCGACGAATGTGTGGATGGGGAAGAGGAGGAGGTGGCGATGCTAACCGCATCGACGCCAAGCTCTGAGGAGGTCCCGATCGTCGTCGAGGGTGGCCGGAGTTGAGACGGTGACAGCGCAAGAAAACAGCGGCGCGACGTCTCGGGAGAGCGGGAGAGGAGGGCGGCGGCGTGCGGGGAGGAAGGAGGAGGCCGAGGGCTTCTTCTTATAGGCCGAAGGTAAGGGAGACGGGCGCTGGGGAGGGAGATTGACGCTGGCCATGGTGGAGCTCAACATTGATGCAAGCTTTCAAAATCCACCGCGAAATAATGCCAATTCGAGTGGGATTTGTTGAGGGAATTGATGAGGAGGATGCGAGGAATCCATTTTTGCAATTAAATCGGAGAGGAATCGACCGTGGAGGGAGATCGGGAGGCGGCGGCGTCTCTATGGTTCACGGGAGAGAGAGAGCCGGCTGGAGGTTGACGACACCTCCGACAGGTGGGCCCCACGGCCGGGAAGGAGGAGGTGGCGAGCTGGTGGGCTGGCGACTCGGCTGGGCCGGGAGGGGAGGAAGTGGCGGCCTGGCGGCTTGGCTGGGCCGGGAGGGGAGGAAGTGGTGGCCTGTGCCAAGGGAAGGAAGGAGGTGGCGGCCTGGGCCGAGGAAAGGAAGGAAGGGGGGAAGAGGCCGGAATGGGCCGGGAAGGAGTCGACCAGGCCGAAAGTGGCCCAAGAGAGGGAGGGAGATTTATTTTAACTTTTCTTTTGTAGAGAATATGAGAAATGTTTTTGTTGCATTAAAAATATTTATAGTGCTCTGAAAATTCAAATAAAAATTTGTTAAATATTTTGAAGCATGAGGAATTCAACAATAATTCTCACCCTCCGGTTTGGGTTGAATCTTGGGGATTTTTAATTATTGAAGGCTAAATTTGATTTTTACAATTTCTAGAAATACTTTTAAAAGGTGAAATTTTATGGTGATTTTCAGGGCGCAACAAACCTAGCCCCCTTACAGAGAATCTCGACCCCAAGATTCGGTAGCACTACTGAAGAGATGGGGATGGGCTGACTTCAACTTGTCTTCGCGCTCCCAGGTGGCTTCTTGTTCGGAATGGTTGCTCCACTGAACCTTGCAAAAACAGATGACTTGACTGCGTGTATGTCTTTCTGAGGTGTCCAAGATTTTGATTGGCTTCTCCACATAGGTTAAATCCTCTTGGATCTCGATTTGCGTAGGATCTGCTTGCTCTGTTGGCACTCGAAGACATTTCTTGAGTTGGGAAACATGGAACACGTCGTGGACACTTCCCAATGAAACGGGCAACTTCCCCTCGTCTGCTCAAGATCTTGTATGGTCCAACATATCTTGGTGCAAGTTTCCCTTTCGTGTTGAATCTTCGGACCCCTCTAAGCGGAGTGACTCGTAAATAAACATAATCACCGGCTTCGAAAGTAAGATCTCGGCGACGGTTGTCTGCATAGCTCTTCTGTCTAGATTGAGCTACTTTCAAGTTTTTCTGGATGATGTTGACTTTTTCCTCAGATTCTCTAAGAATATCTGTCGCAAAAACCTATCGTTCCCCTGTCTGATCCCAAAGGAGCGGTGTTCGACACATTCGGCCATACAGAGCTTCGTACGGTGCCATTTGTAGACTGGACTGATAGCTATTGTTGTATGAAAATTCTGCATAAGGAAGACTCTTATCCCAAGTTTTCCCAAAATCAAGGACACAAGCTCGAAGCATGTCTTCAAGGATCTGATTGGTTCGTTCTGTCTGACCGTCTGTTTGCGGCTAATAAGGAGTACTGAAATTCAACCGTGTTCCTAATTCCTCTTGCAACTTCTGCCAAAACTTGGAGGTAAACTGACTACCTCGGTCAGACACGATCTTCTTCGGAACACCATGCAGTCAAACAATGTGAGCAAAATATAGTTCTGCCAATTTGCTGCCTGAGTAAGTAGTCTTGACTGGAATGAAATGTGCCACTTTTGTCAGTCTATCGACGACTACCCAAATTGAGTCATAACCACCTTGGGTTCGAGGAAGACCGGTAATAAAATCCATTCCAATCTCCTCCCATTTCCATTCCGGAATCTGGAGCAGTTGGAGCAATCCTGCTGGTCTCTGGTGTTCTGCTTTGATTTGTTGACATACATCACACAAGGCCACAAATTCAGCTATCTCATGCTTTATGCTGACCCACCAATACTTGGCTTTCAAGTCTAGGTACATCTTGGTATCACCCGGGTGGATGGAGTACTGACTTTCATGTGCTTCTTGTAGGATTAGCTTCTTAATTTCTGGAATGTTTGGTACGCAAATACGATTTCCATTCCAGACTGCTCCATGTTCGTCCTCAACAAAACCAACTACTTTTCCTCTCATATTTTTCCTGAGTTCTTTAATACCGGTGTCATCTTTTTGGGCTTCACGAATTTGATCAAGTAATAAAGGCTTAGCTTCTAGGGTTGCCAAAAAACCTTGTTTGACGATGCCATGATTAGAAGATTCTATCTCCTTGCAAAGAACAGAGGAACACAGATCGAGATGAGCTGCGTTGCAGTAGCTTTTTCTACTCAAAGCATCAGCCACAACGTTGGCTTTCCCAGGGTGATAGTGGATTCCCACATCGTAATCCTTGATTAATTCCAACCATCTTTTTGGCGAAGGTTGAGATCCGGCTGAGTGAAAATATACTTCAAGCTCTTATGATCGGTGTATAGTTCGCAGCGATTTCCAACGAGATAATGACGCCAAATTTTCAGAGCATGCACTACGGCTGCCAACTCAAGATCATGAGTGGGGTAGTTGTTTTCATGCGGACGTAGCTGTCGGGATGCATAAGCCACCACATGTCCTTCTTGCATTAGAACACAACCCAAACCTTGATGGGACGCATCACAATACATTTGAAAATCTTTGTTAATATCCGGCAGAACCAAAACCGGAGAGGACACCAATTTGTTTTTGAGCAATTGAAATGCCACCTCGCACTGTGGGGTCCACATGAACTTTTCTTCCTTCTTCAACAACTGAGTCATTGGTCTAGCTATCTTCGAGAAGTTTTCACTGAACCGGCGGTAATACCCTGCCAATCCAAGGAAGCTGCGAATTTGAGTGACTGTCTTGGGTTGATTCCACTTGGTGACTGATTCAACTGTGTAGGGTCCACTGCCACACCTTGCAGAGATATGACATGGCCTAAAAACTTTACTTCTGACAACCAAAACTCACATTTACTGAACTTGGCATACAATTGATGCACCCTGAGTTTCTCCAGAGTTAGACGCAAGTGTTGTTCATGCTATTCTTCTGTCTTGGAATAAATTAAAATGTCATCGATGAAGACAACCACGAACTTATCTAGATATTCCATGAACACTTTGTTCATCAGGTTCATGAAAAAGGTAGGAGCATTGGTCAACCCGAATGACATTACTGTACATTCATATAGACCATATCTGGTGGTGAAGGCTGTCTTGGAGATATCTTCTTCGCGGATTCGTAGCTGGTGATATCCGGATCGGAGATCAATTTTGGAGAATACAGCGACTCCCTTCAATTGGTCAAACAAATCATCGATCCGAGGCAATGGGTATTTGTTCTTGATAGTGACTTCATTGAGACCACGATAATCGACGCACATTCGCTTGGTTTTGTCTTTCTTCTCAACAAAGATTACCGGTGCTCCCCATGGAGATGTGCTAGGATGAATATACCCCTTCTCCTTCAATTCTTCCACTTGCTTCTTCATTTCGGCCAATTCATTGGCACCCATCCGATACGGTCTTTTGGAGATAGGTGCGGTACCGGGTACCAGACTGATCCGAAACTCGATCTCTCTTTTGGGAGGCATTCCTGGCAAGTCTTCGGGGAACATGTCCGCGTACTCTTTGACTATTGGGATTTCTTCAAGGCGGACCTGATACAGAACTTGCGAACAGGTCGAGGTGGGATGAGCATCGGCAATAACTGGCTGATCCGGACCATTGTGCAAGGTGACGGTTCTACGGGCACAGTCCAATACCACTTGATGGCAAGTAAGAAAGTTCATTCCGAGGATAACATCCAGATCTTTGGATTCCAGAAGGATGAGATTGGCCAGAAAAGGAATCCCTTGGATTGATATGGACATTGATGGACTAAATTGTCGGACTGGCATTTGACCACCGGGGGTGGTAATTATCATAGCATTACTAAGGCTTTCTACCCTCAAGTTATTTTGCCCCACAAATTTCCTTGATATGAATGAGTGTGTAGCTCCAGAATCAAATCAAACTGATGCATAAACAGAATTAACCAGAAACGTACCAATGATAATTTCGAGAGCTGCCTGCCCTTCCTCTGCAGTGACGTCGTTCACACGTCCCCTGATCATGTTGTTACGGACTGGTGCCTGACCTTGCGAATGCTTCGGCTTTGGACATTTATTGGCAAAATGCCCTGGTCATGGCAGTTGAAGCAGAGAAGGATCTTTCCATTGCCATCTTTGCTGGCTGATCCACCTGGTGCTGCTGTTGGAGTGGGACGAGGTGCACGGTTTACCACTGGATTCTGCTGCTGGAATGAAGGCCCGTTGACATACTACATATGGGAAGCTGAGCGAAACTATGAGTTGGAGGAAGATCCACCGTGATGAGGAGTGGTGTAACGGAGCTTCTGACTTGGCCCCTGTTGCGCCTTGAAGTTTGCCATGCGACGCTTGAGACTATCGAGTTCTTTGTTCTTGGCTTCCTGGCGGATAGACTTGTCCACCAAATGCTGAAAATTGACATAGTCGCTGGAGATCAGTTGAACTGTCAGCTCGAGGTTGAGTCCCGAGAGAAACTTCTCCTGCTTATCCTCATCTTCGCGTACTTCCTCTGGAGCATATCTGGCGAGGCGGTTGAATTCCTGCAGGTACTCTGTCACTGAGCGGTTGCCTTGCTTTAGATCCTGAAACTCTCGCTTCTTTAGAGCCATAATACCAGCTAGCACATGAGACCTTCTGAAGGTGGCGTTGAATCGACCCCAAGTGATAGGCTGCTCTGCAGGTTGGGTGGCTTGGAACTGGTCCCACCATTCAGAAGCAGGTCCTTGGAGTTGGTGAGTGGCGAAAGCAACTTTTTCTGTATCGGTGCACTGGATTAAGTCAAGCTTCTTGTTGATGGTGTGCAGCCAATCTATAGCATCTACGGGGTTGGAGGTGCTAGAGAAAGTGGGTGGGTGAACGCGCAGGAATTCTGTGAGCTTGGACTGGGGAGGGGGAGGTGGTGGAGCGTTAGCGGCATTCTGATTTTGGATATGATGGAGGAGAGCAACCATCATATTGGTTTGTTGAGCTAGGATTTGGGTGAGGATGGGGTTGTCATGAGGTAGGGGTGGTGGTGGTGGCAAGGGTGGTGGTGCGTTCCCATGATCATTGCCTTCTGCCCTGTCTTCATTAGCGGCGGACCTCCTGGTGTTCACCATTTGACCGAACCAAGCAAGGGAAGGGTAAAGAGATAGAAGAGAAAAGCAGGAGCCAAACTATTAACCCAACTTATTTAGATTTTTATTAAACTGATGTTAGTGAGATAGTTCAAGTTCTTAACTCCTGGGCGAAGCTATACCACAACGAGCCGATATAGACTGCGCCCACATACACCACGAAAGCCATAAGACAAACGAGGAAAAACACACGCCCTGAAGCTACTCGTCTGCTGTCGAGGGACTGCTACTGCTGCTAGAGGCGTCGCTGCGAGGGGCCTTCGGAGTTAGAACCCTGCCTTCTGCCAGGGCCTTGCGGATGAGGGACGGCCTGGTGGTGCTCTTGCGGGCGGTGATCTTCAAGCTGCGGCAGACACGGCGGTGCTTGGGAGAGGCAGCCTGGCCATGGGCGAGCTTGAGATGACGCGTCTCCTCCTCCAGGGCATCGAGCTCCTTCTTGAGACTCAGGTTCTCCTGGCGCAGACTTAGGATCTGCAGGTTGTTCTCCACCAACCCATGCTTCACAAGCGGTGTCGTAGGCTTCCACCATCCGTGCGAGGTGACGAAAGGTGGTGTCGTCCTCCAGGCGGGCCCCCCTGAAGCTGGCGTAGTCGTTTGGGTCCATGCGGCGAGGGTGGTAGCGGTATGGAGTGTGCTGCAGCTCATTGTGGTATGTCATCCCCAGCATGCCGATGAAGAGAAATGTCGCATTCTGGCAGGCTTCCACGAACGTGTCTCCTCCAGCCGGGGCAGTCATCGAGGAGCGGTTGGGGTGGCTGGAAAGAAGCGTGGCCATGACCTCCCATTCTGCCCAGGGAGCGTCATCGTCGCCGGTAGCAGAAAGCTTCACTCCCCTATATTCCACCTCGTTGGAGTAGCCGAGATCAAGGCAAAGGTGACGCAGCTCCAGAACGAAACCCACTTGTCCATATCCATGACGGGTCAAGGTGAGGGCCATCTACAAAATTTTTGAAAATGAAAGTTAGTGAGAAATTTAAAAAGAGTAAGTAGGTAAAGGCAGAATACAAGCTTTTTGTAAATAGGGACGAATTTAGGTAAAATATCTCCTAGGGGTTGTCTCGCTCGTCCTAAGGTCAAAGGAGGCTCTGATACCAACTTGTCACGCCCGAAAAATAGAACACTACATTCCATTTGTGAGTGCATAATTCCTTGTCCTAGGAGGCAAGGTACACATTACAGAGTTGGTAAATATCAGAGTAAACAAGCGGAAGCGAAGGTAAAGTACTTTATTACATCGGCGACTAAAGGCCCAACACTGAAAGATAAACAAATAAAAGGCGGCAGCTACGACGGACCACCACAGGCACTTCGACGGCAGGCACGAGCTAGACACCAAAGTCTTCAACTCCAAAGTACTCCTCTGCTGGAAGGGGGAAAAAGGGAGCAAGGCTGAGTACAACCACCGTACTCAGCAAGCCATGCTGGGAAAAAAATGCAAATATAATGCTAGGGAGTACAAAGGATTCATATATAGGGATATTTTGCATAAAACCAGCATTTCGAAACATTTAAATCTTTAAAGGCATTTTAATCCAACACGAACCTATCTTTAGTCAAATTATCACCAAGTCGCGCACCGACGCGATCTTGCCTTAAACTAGGCCAACAAGTGCTAAGTCCAATTATTTTAGTTTTAAACAGAATTAAATTCTAACTTGGGTACATTGCTCAGCTTGCCCATAACTGAGGGCACAACTATTCGAATAGATTAAACTCTGACCAGAGGTGTACATCTTTACCCACCAGACATGTCTTCCTCACGTGTTGCGACGTGCCACATGCCACCACGGCATACGGACAAAAGTCATGACATAACTCGTCGTTTAGCAATGCCCTAAACAAAGAACACCGACATAGACTTCCCCCGCCAGGCGTCCTGGGTCGACCGGACAATCTATGCCCCCGGACGTATTGCCAAAGAAGTCAACCCCACCAAGGGCTTCATCCATCCCTATCCATTTCTTTTTTGTTCATGACCGTACTAGACGACGTGTTAAGCCTTACCCATTAGACAAGTGGTAGTACGGAATATGCTTTGCAACAGAGGCCCGAAGACCGGTCCTTATGATGGCTGAGGTGCGACTAACAAAACCAAGCACCCCGAGCCCAGCCGAAAACAAGTTTGGGGAAATTTTGAAGGGGAAACATCACTTCATGGCTAAACAGCCGCAAAAATTACCATCGTTATAAATTATTCACAATTCTAATTATTAAAAATTAACTCTGATTGTTTCTATGTAAGCAAGGCTAAGCATATTCCTAAAGTTTCTAGTAAGTATCACATATATACAGTCCTTACTAGTTTTATTTTTCCTAGGGTTATCGAGGATCAAAATAATACGAATAGTAAGGTCGTAACGAGGGGAACCGGTGAGGCTAAATAGAACAGTAATAATCACGGGAATTTAATAAAGCGAAATGCAATAATTTAAATAAACATAATTTTGTAAATTGGGATAGCAATATGATCAAAACGACACGACTTGCCTTGCTCGCTACCAAAGTCTTCAAGATTTACCTCGAGAAAGAGCGGCTCTTCTGGATCTGCAACGTCGACCCGACATACGCAAAGGAAATAGACCAAAGATAAATAAAAGCCATATAAGATGCAACAACAAAACATACAAGTGGGTTCTTTAATTATTAAGGAGAAATTAGCAACTTGAACGGGTCGATTCCGAGTTCAAATAGTCAAGATATGACATTTTGAATTTCGACTGTTGTTTAAATGGAATTTTGTGATTTAGTGAATTAATTTTCTAAAGGAAATTCCTTTTATTGCGTCGGCCACATGGTACACTGGGTCCACCGTGAGCCGGGCAGGAGCGACGGCTGGCCGGCGATGGCCTACGTTGGCAGTGGTGGCGCCACAGGTACGGGAGAGGAAACCACAGAGGGAGGAGAAAGCGATGGTTCTCACTGTGCGGTCACAGCGACGAGAGGACGACAGAGTTGGCCGGTGGCGAGGAAGAATCGGCTCGGGTCGTCGGCGTCGTCAACGTTTCCGTGGTCCTCGTGCTCGACGGGTGTGTGGACGGGGAAGAGGAGGAGGTGGCGATGCTAACCGCAGCGACGTCAGGCTCCGAGTTACATTGATTACCTTGTACCGTTGATAGCTTGGGTAATTAATTCTTCATTTGCTGATCAAGGAGTGCTTAGCCATGCTTAGCTAACTTAGCTCACTAAAGGGGATCATCTTAAATAATTAATTAATGTAGTCCCTATGGTGACACTTTGGTTTAGGAGCCACCATGGTAATAATATTTATTTAAAATATGCTAATGGTGGGTTGTGAGCACATGGTTTTGATGGTCGTGCTCATGACAATTAAGGACTGGTTCGCGGGAAACCCTGGAAGAATTACCGTACTTTCCACAAGCCAACGTGGGTAATGGCTGGATTTGTAGTATAACTTTTTCCTAGCCGACGTACAGAGGCGAGGGTGGGCGTGATGGAGTTGGGTCAGCGGGGGTGTACCCGTTGATCGGTTGCCAGATTCACCTAGGCATGAGAGGGGGCTGCCTACCTTGGTGTAAAGGTAGGGGCGAAACCAAAGGTGGTACGCTTGGTTAGGAAGGGTTGTGCGAAGGGTCCTGTCACAGCTCCTTTTCTAGTGTACCGTGGTGGTATGTTGGCACACGGTAACGTGTTGTGGGACTGTGTCTTGTGGGTACAGTTGTACACCTCTGATCAGAGTAAAACTATTCGAATAGTCGTGCCCGCAGTTATGGGCGATCAACCAGATTCACCGTGATTAGTTACACTTTCTAATAACCTGACTTAATGGAACTGGTGTAGTTCAGATGGTGGTTTGGGCCTGTCGCAACGTGGTGTAGCGTTGGACAGTGATGGTTCAATTTTGATTAATTAACTCAACTTTTTTACTGTTTTCAACTATTGTTTTTAAATACGTATTTTATGCAAATTAACTTCTTTAGCCCTCCCTTGTTATTACTTGCATCATTATTTTCCTTTCCGGTATGACTTATATAGTACAGTGGGTAGTACTCAGTCTTGCTCTATTTTTTCCGCACACCAGAGTTGGAGTATGTATCAAAGGAAGACTTTTCAGAAGAGTAGGCTTGTGGCTACCGTCGAGGATGCCTGTGGTTTGGAGTTGCTTCGCTGCGAGTGTTTAGTTTATTAGAATAGCTTATTTTCTTTTTCCGCTGCATTTATGTAAGAGATTTTTATAATGTTTGTAAGACGTGGATCTGTATGGCAACTTTGTCGTTTGTGTACCCTGGCTGGTCCTGGACAGGGATTTAAATACACATTCAGTTTCGGAAATTCTGGTAGTGAATTTCTGGGCGTGACAGTGTCCTCCTCCGATAACTTGTCGGCATCGAGGAAGTTGATGAGTGGTGCACGCCAGTCTTCAGTGATCTCGATATCCGTCACGACGTTGTTGACCTCTGCAGTAGCCCCCAAGCTATTCTTGGCGTTGGCTACGGTGCCTTCGTCGTTGGTGATTTAACTAAAGGTGTTGTCAGGGTGTCTAGAAAGGTTCCTGGTTCGATAGGTTCAGTTCTGGACGCGCATCGTGCTAGGTTGTCAGCCTTAGTGTTGTCTTTGCGATAGACATGGCGCACCAATAAACCGTCAAACTTTCGCTCTAGCTTCCTGATTTCAACAAGGTACTTGGTCAACTCGGGGTTTGAACAATTGTAGTCCTTGTGCACTTGGTTGGAGACAACCTCTAAGTCTCCTTTCACAATCAATCGCTTCACTCCAACTGTCGTGACTGCTCGTAACCTGGCGAGTAACCCCTCGTACTCTATGGTGTTGTTTGTTGCGCAGAAATTGAGGTGTATTGCGTGTCTAAATTGATCTCCAATAAAAAGATGTCAGAATGAATCCTGCCCCTGCTCCTTGGCTGTTGAATGGCCCATCGAAAGCCATTGGCCATCTCTCATGATCCGTCTGAACAACTGAAGCATTCTCGGGAATGGTTCAATCAGCAGCGAAGTCAGCGAGAACCTGAGACTTGATGGCTGTATGTGGGACGAAATGAACATCAAATTGGCTGATCTCGACGACCCACTTGGCAATGCGTCCTACGATATCTTTGTTCCTGACCACCTCGTCTAGGGGGAAGTAGTGGTGCAGCCTCGCTGACGTAGTACATTGGACGTTGTACTTTGTCCCTCTCGATGACAATCATAGTGCTAATGGAGTAAGGTGTGGCAGCAATATAAAGAAATAGTTCTTTCATTGGTTGTGGGGCAACAAGTACAGGAGGGTTGGACAAGTACCGCTTAAGCGCGATAAATGCGTTTTCGGCATCCTGTGTCCACTCAAATCTATCCGGCTTTTTGAGTAAAGCAAAGAAAAGTTGTCCTCTTTCTCCCATCCAAGCCACGAACCGGCTTAGAGCTGCCATGCACCCCGTGAGCTTCTATACTTCCTTGAGCCTTGTCAGTGACTTCATGTCTTCGATGGCCTTGACTTCTCGGGCTTTTCTTCAATACCTCATCCAAAGAATCTGAGCAACTTCCCCGACGGTACTCCAAACGTACACTTCTCCAAGTTTAGTTTGAGCCGATGTCGCCAAAGATTGTTGAATGTTTCCCTCAAGTCATCGATCAACTTGTCCTTTGTCTTTCTCTTGACCACGACATCGTCCATGTATGCCTCCACGTTCTTGCCGATCTGGTCATCGAAAGCCCCCTGGATCTCTCGCTGGTATATGTTGCCTTCATAGATTAATCCAAAGGGCATCTTGGTATAGTAGAAAACACCAAACAACGTTATGAACACTGTCTTCTCTTCATCCTCTTTGGCCCTGCTGATCTGGTGGTAACTGGAGTAAGCATCAAAGAAACTCAACAACTCACAACCAGCAGTTGAACCCACCAGTTGGTCAATGCGAAGAATTGAGAAATGGTCCTTAGGGCACGCCTTGTTTTAGGTCCGTGAATTCTATGCACATCATTTACTTGTCGTTGGCCTTGCGCAACATCACTGGATTAGCAAGCTACTCTGGATGGATGACCTCTCTGATGAAGCCAGCCTTGAGAAGTTTGTCCAGCTCTTCTCGGATAGCTTCTTTTCTGTCTTGGGCGAACCGACGAGGCTTTTGCTTGACTGGCTTGGCATCGGGACGCACCATCAACTTGTGCTCAATCACCTCCCTAGGACTCTGGTCATGTTGGATGGTTGCCAAGTGAAAACGTCTACATTCTCGCGGAGGAAGGTGATGAGCTCGAGTTCCTATTTGCTGTCGAGTGTTGTCCCGATGTTGACTGTCTTGTCAGGGTTGCTACTAGCCAGCAGGATGATTTTGATTCTGCCATTGAGCTTGGGTGCCCTATTGGGCTTGCTCACTTTTCGGGGAGGCTCTGTAGTGGTGGGTGAAGTGGGAGTATGCTTGACTATGTCGAGGCTCCTGTTGTCGCACTGTACCGCTACCTTCATGTTCCTGGGGATCATGATTGTCCCTTTTGGGCTTGACATCTTTAGAATTTGGTATGTGTAGTGCGACGTCGCCAAGAACTTCGCGAGGGTAGTCCTTCCGAGGATAGCGTTGTAAGTAGTGTCAACCTTTGCTACGTCGAAGGTTATCTATTCTGTATGGAAGTTGTTGGCCTGACCGAACGTCACGGCTAGCTTAATCTTGCCTAGCGTTCTTGACGATGATTCTGGAGTGATCCCATGAAAGGGCTGTTTGAAAGGAATAAGCTCACTTCTAGAGATGAGGACCCGTGCAACCCTAAAATTCCAAATAGTTGGTGACTACTATTGGATACCGGGCTGGTACGATTGTTGTTGTAGGGTGGTCGGCCTGAGAGAACTCGATCTTCTGGTTGGACCACTTCATCTTGGCAGCAACTCCTCATCAAGTAGAGTAGACTTTGCATTCTACCTTCTTGTACTCCCTTATAGAGGTGTACGTCGTAGAATCGCCGAAGATATGGTCTACATGCTGGTCGAAGTCTAGGAACACGAGTTCGTCATTGGATGAGAGATCATGAGTGCTCCTGTTGATCTTACGAACTCACTTTCCTTTTTCAAGGGCCAGTTGTTTCGCCAATGCTTTTTAGAAAACCTGGCACTCCTCCAAGGTATGTGTACCAGTCTTGTGTATTGGGCTCCATTGTCATACTGGTTCATCGCTTTGAAGGGCTGGGCGCTTTGGGGTGGGTTTGCTTGTTCTTCAACAAGGACCTCTGTCTCCGCCTTACGCTTCCCTTCCTTTTTGTGATTTTGTTTCTTCTTTTTGGTGAACTCTGGTGCATCTTTCCTGGCCGATTGCTTCTCCTTGACCACCTTGCCTTTTCCTTCTTTCCTCCTGATGGTGTCGTTTGTGTGAAAACATATGTCGATGATGTCGAACAACTTCATGGCAGAAGTAATTCGCCTTGTCCCTAGCTCCTAGATGATGTAGCGATCTCGGACCCTAACCTGAATGCACATATGACATAAACGTCGGTGATCTCGGGGATCGTATTCTGACATTAGTTGTAACGCCGTATATAGTCCCTTAAGGATTCACCCGGGTTCTGCCTAAGGGCATGTAGATCATCCTTGACCACGTGTCCCTTGTATGTTCCTTGAAAGTTGGTGATGAACTGTTGCCACCGGTCTTCCCAAGAAGTAATCGAGCGAGGTGGAAGGTGCACCAACCATGACCGAGCAAATCATTTCAACACTACTGGCAAGTAATTCGCCAACGCGTTGTCGTCTACACCGGCCACGTAGAGAACTGTACAGTACACGTGAAAGAACTCTTCTGGATTAGTACTACCATCATACTTCTCTACCGCAGCAAGACAGAACTTGTTTGGCCATTGCACCTCTCGTAGAGTAGGTGTGAAAGCCCAACATCTGCCTCATGGCATAAAGGGTGGATGACGTCCTTGTGGCCTCTAAGAACCGCCTCCAGATGATGAGATGATGACGAAGGATCATCGTGGTCTGGGGTGCGGCCCTTTGACCTACGGCCCTGTTCTCGGTCCCTCCTAAAGTTCGGGGATTGCGAGTTTCGTCGTCGTTGATTGTCATCATAGTGTTGTTGACCTTGATTGTAGTCGCCCTATTGACTTTGGCGAGCCTGACGATCTCGGTCATTGTTGTGATCTTCTCGGTTGTCGTTGTCATCCCGCCCACTGTTTCCTTGGCCAGGTGCGCGAGGCTGGCAGTGGTCGACGTCGTCCCGATCTTGTCGCTCTCGCCTATGCCCATTCAAGTGATTGCGAAGGTCGCAGTCATCTTGATGAGAGGTGGTTGATGGGCCTGCCTTCTTGGTGATGTGTTCTGAGGTTTGCGACCCGAGTCTTGACTGGGGTGTGGAGTGGGGGCATCCTTGGCAACAGCGTTCTCCGGCACTCGGTCTCTAGCATGTTGATGGGGATCTCGAGAAGGACCTTGGGGGTTTTATCCGGCTGCAGCCAAGAAGGCAGAGTTGAGGTTGGCTACTGTTGACTGCATCTCTCTGACCCAGTCATCTGCTTGTGGGAAGGTCACTAGGGCAAACGGAGTTTGCCTCAGTAACGAGTTGACCACAGTGAACCGGTTTGATGGTGTGGACCCCCATTTTTGTAACAGGAATCACTTGTGTTCATAGTACCATTTCCCTGGATCAAGTAGTCTTGTACCCACGATTACATTCCTGAGTCATCAAGAGTTCATACACCAATCGCCTTATGCAAAATATAACAATAATAGGCCCAAAGGCAATAGTCTAGAACAGGGGACCAAACAGTCCGGAATACAAGCAAAAACATATTCTAGATAAGGCAGCGGAGATAAGGCAACGACACGCCATTGCCACAGGCAACGACCGAGTCTAAGACCTACTGAGCGCCATCGTCTTTCGTACCCTCCTAGTAGTACTCGTATGGATCTTCAGGGACTTCATCGCCCACATCTGAATGTTTTGCATACAGAAGGGTGAGTACCAACCGTACTCAGCAAGCCACCACACCAACTATGCATATGATAGGGGATAATCAAAGAACAGCTATGGTTCTTTTGCGAACAACTAGTTTTGCAATTCCTTTCACAAGCCTAAGACCTAGCATAGACTGGTCAAGTTTTAATACCATTGTTTATTAATCAACCACGGTTCTGTCCACCATCCATTGTGATCCCAAGAATAGCTTCCCACCATTGTGTCGTCATGGTTTTCTTGGGTCTACCCCTTCTCGCCTATCGAGAAGTTGAACCACCAGCACATAAAAGTCATTATGCATACCCATCCCAATCAGTTTAAGAATTTCGAGTCTAGCCAATTGTAATACATGTCCCGATGCTCAGTGTCCGCGAGCATGGCTATTCGGATTGATTTGATTCACTCACACTGCAGTGGACGTACACTTTACCCGTATTCCGTGACTTGCCAACTCATGAGCCGAAGTACCAAAGAATGAGACGCGTCACGGCAAAGCCTTTCAATAACCTCACATTGGCACTACCCGCTCCATGAACTTACATCCTCATGCACTCTAGGCGTACATGGTTTCTAGCAGTGAGAGGAGTTCTGGAGCTCCTGGGGAGGGAAGACTCACACATGCATTAGGTTATAATTAAGTTTAGGTTTACACATGGCGGTCCTACCGGTGGCGACTCCACCGTAGGCCCCCGCCTCTCATACATATCAAGAAGACCACTATGCATGGATATTGCCTCCGCTCGGCTATTTACTCCGCTAGGTCTATGCCCATTCAAGAAGTACGGTTGTATAAGGGTTGTTTCATGCTTAGCTTCATGGCTCGGTCCTTAACTGACTAGGGACGGTGCTAGCCTTAACCGGATTCCACCCAAATCATCCAGCCGCCCTAGTCTAAAACAGTTGTTTAGTTTTATTTCTCCTTTCGCAAACCATGGCATCAGTGTCATGGCAATGTGGCGCTCATGTCTCCACATGCCGCATATCAATTACCTTCCCTAAGGTAATTGCCCAAGCATATAGCATTTAATAAATATGAGAATGCATGAATCTAAATTAGCATTACTAAGCATTTGTCATAATCGACTGGGGATTCACACTCATTTATGGGTACAAGGAAATAAGGTAAACAATAGTCAAAGGTATGGCATAATAACAAGTAAGATATTCATCATCGCATGCAATTTTATTTGTAAACAAACTAAGTTTGCAATTTGGGATCAATATGTTGAAGGATTAGTGATGACTTGCCTTGCTCGAAGCCCTGTGGGTCTTGATCCTCAGTCGGACTCACAACTCCCTCGGTGTATAGAATTACGTGTGAAAGAAATTGAATTCGATTAGAATTCAATTAAAATCCAAAAAAATCCGATTAAAGAGAAGATCGAACGCAAGCGTCGAAGGTCGATATCGATTTCAATATTTATGAAATAGTTTTATTTTGATTTTTAATCCATTTGTCGTAAAATATTGGCGTTAGCCGATTAAAGTATTAATTTGATTTAATTTACGCGATTCCGACTAAATTAGGTCCCGATAATAATTAACCCTAATCGATAAATAGATGACTAAATAATCACACCGACTAATTAAGTGGATAACCTAATTAATGAGTATAAACTAACTAAATAACCAACTAAATATATATTTAAATAAATAAATAATGGCAACGATTTATTTTGGAAATTTTAGAAATGACCGACGAATAAACCTCCGATTATTATATACGCGTATTTGTATAACCTAATGAATATAGGTCTAACTAATTAGCTAAATAACCCGCTAAAGAAATAATCAATTAAATGAATAATCTTAATTAAGTAAATAATTGCAATTAAATAATCCCGATTGATTTCTAAAAATTTAACCGACGATGGATTTACCGATTTAACCAATGTATATATATCTATATATATTAACTTTTCAGATTTTCCTAAATTTTTCCTTTCTTTTCTTTATTTCAAATTTTCCCTTTTTTTCCTTTTCTTTTTCTCTTTTCTTTTTTTTTCTTTTCTCTCTTTATTTTCTTTTCTCCCTCCTCCTCTCTCTCTCCCTCTACCTCTCCCTCTCGGCCCTTCTTCTTTCTTTCTACTCTTCTTCCTTCTGCTTCGGCCTCTCCCTTTCTTCCTCTATTTGCAGGCGGCACCGATGGCGGAAGGGGGAGAAGAGGAGGGGCAGCGCTTACCGGCGACAAGGCGGCGACGACAGAGCGGCGGCGACCGGGAACAGCAGGATGGAGAAGAGGGGAAAAATGGGGAAAATCGGAGGGGGAGTGGGGCGGGGTGAAAGGGAAGCCGGGGGGGATTTATAGGGGTGGGGCGGAGCGGNGGCCGGGCGCGGCGTGCGAGAGCGGGGAGCGGCAGTGCGATGCGCGTGGCGGGGCAAAGGGAGGGCGTGGGGTGTGAGGCGCCGGACGACGATGCGACGGCACGGCAGGGCGGGTGGCAGAGGACTCGGGTCCCCAGTCGAACAGCTGGCGGCCGATGAATAATGCTCCTTTTCAATTTTGCCAATTTGAGTGATTTTCAATTTTAAAATTCATGCAAAATTTTGTAATTTCACCTAAATGAATATTTTAAATATTTTTATTGTTCCTAAACATTTCACTCAAAATTCCCATGTTTTCATAATTTATTTTTATATACATTATATATATATATATGTGTGTATCTATATATTTATATACCTAGGATTTATATTTATGCGTCTATATATATATTTATATATATATAAAATATCGATTCGAATTTATATCACCATACCCTAAAGAATGGCCCAATATTTTATGTCACCAAACTTTGTATTCATACACAATATATACATTTGTGTATATATGTGTGTGTGTGTGTATATATATATATATATATATATGAATAGGTGTAGATAATTTTATATTTATATATATAACATTTCCTATTTAAATTTATATTTCCCAAGTGGATGGATGACATTTAGGTAGAATGTTTTGTTTACTATAATTTGGTCCAAAACTTTATGTTAATTTATTTTTCTTAATTTTTCATTTAGTCGATTTTCCATTTTAGGGTTTGCACTTAAATAGATTTCGATAAATCTAACCTCCGCAAATAAAGATTCGAATAACGAGCAATTAAACACGACATGATGCAATTTGATTTAAAGGTTTTCGAAATTTCGTATTTTAGGGTTTCGCATTTGACGGTCAAATTTTTAGGGCGTTACAAACCTACCCCCCTTAAATAAATCTCGTCCCGATATTTCTTACCGGTTGTCGAGCAGGTGTGGGCACTCGGTCTTTAGAAAGTCTTCGCTCTCCCAAGTGATTGCTCTATTGCACCTTGTACATGCGCCACGTCTTGGTTCGGGTTCTCTTCTCTGCCTCGTCCAATATTTTTATCGGATGCTCAGAGTAAGTGAGATCACTGCTGATGTGGATATCTTCCAAGGGAGCTTGCTCTTCCAGCACACGTAGACATTTCTTCAATTGTGACACATGGAACACCGAGTGTACATAAGAGATATTCTCTGGTAGCTCTAGCTGATAGGCCACTTCGCCTCTTCTGGCGACTATCGGGAATGGTCCCACATATCTTGGCGCAAGCTTTCCATTGACTTTAAATCTCTTGGTTCCTCGTAGCGAAGAGATTTTCAGGTACACATAGTTGCCTACATTAAACTCCAAGTCCCTTCGGCGAGTATCCACGTAGCTTTTCTGTCGAGATTGGGCTACCTTTAGTCGATCCCGGATCAGATGGACCTTTCCTCGGCTTCATTGATTATGTCAGGTCCAAACACGGCTCATTCACCGGTTTCTGACCACATCAATGGGGTTCAGCATCACCGACCAAACAATGCTTCATTCGGCGACATCTTCAGACTTGCTTGATAACTGTTGTTGTAGGAGAACTCAGCGTAAGGTAGGCATCTTTCCCAATCCTTGGTGAAATCCAACGCGCAAGCTCTCGGCATGTCCTCAAGAACTTGATTCGTTCTTTCAGTCTGCCCGTTAGTCTGCGGGTGGTATGCGGTACTAAAAACAAGCTGGCTTCCAAGTGCCTCGTGAACTTTGCCCCAGAAATGAGACGTAAATTGAGTACCGTGAGCCGATATAATCCTTTTTGGTACTCCATGAAGGCACACGATCCTGGACATGTATAATTCTTCCAACTTAGCACTATTATAATTGGTCTTGACAGGAATAAACCTGGCAGTTTTGGTGAGTCGATCCATGATCACCCAAATAGAGTCGTATCCCGCGGCAGTCTTGGGTAATCCGACAATGAAATCCATGCCTATCTCATCCCATTTCCATTCAGGAATCTTGAGCGGTTACAACAAACCTGCTGGTCGTTGATGTTCAGCTTTTACCCTTTGACATACATCGCATATGGCCACGTACTCAGCTACGTCCCTTTTCATATTGGGCCACCAGTATTCCTCCTTCAAATCCTAGTACATCTTTGTACTGCCAGGGTGTAGTGAATATGCTGATTCGTGGGCTTCTTTCAGAATCAACCCTCTCAAACCTCCTTGCTCAGGCACATAGATCCTTTTCTTATACCACAGGATTACCTTGCCATCTATCGAGAACTCCTTCGTGTGCCCAACGGCCATGCCCTTCTTGATTGTTTGGATCTCTTCATTATCCTTTTGAGCTTCTTCTATTTGGGCCCTCAAAAGAGGTTGAATTTCCAGCAAGTTTAATTTTTCGTGAGGAATTAGGTGCAAATTAAGTCGAGCCATTTCTCCTCAGAGTTCAACGACCATGCCTTCTAGGCTCGTATGGTTGCATTGGGCTTTGCGGCTTAAGGCATCAGCCACTACATTTGCTTTACCGGGGTGGTAATGGATTCCCAGATTGTAATCCTTGATTAATTCCAGCCACCGTCTCTGTCGCAGGTTGAGATCGATCTGGGAAAAGATGTATTTCAGGCTCTTGTGATCAGTGTATACATCGCAATGATTCCCGATCAAATAGTGTCTCCAAATTTTTAACGCGTGAACAACTGCTGCCAATTCCAAATCATGTGTCGGGTAGTTTTCCTCGTGGGGTCGCAGTTGTCTTGAGGCATATGCTACGACTTTTCTATCTTGCATCAGTACTCCTCCTAATCCTTGTTTGGATGCATCACAGTACATCACAAAGTCCTTCCAGTTGTCAGGTAGGATTAGAATCGAGGCAGTGGTTTACTTTTCTTTTAGCTGTTCAAAACTTCGCTGATATTGTTCGTTCCAAGCGAATTTCTTTTCCTTCTTTAAGAGTTGAGTCATGGGTCTGGCCAAGGTGGAAAATCCTTCAATAAACCTCCAATAATACCCGGCCAATCCCAGAAAACTTTGGACCTTTGTTACCGACGTGGGTGCTTTCCATTCCATCATAGCTTCGACCTTGGCAGGATCTACTGCTACTCCTCCGGCTGAGATTATATGGCCAAGAAAAGCAACTTCCTTAAGCCAGAACTCACATTTACTAAATTCTGCATACAACTGATGCTCTCGTAGCTTCTCCAGCACTAGGGTAGGTGTTCTGCATGTTCTTCATCGTCCTTGGAAAAGATAAGAATGTCATCGATAAACACCACTACGAACTTGTCCAGGTATTCCATTGAACACTTTGTTCATCAGGTTCATAAAATATGCTGAGGCATTGGTCAATCCGAACGACATTACTATGAACTCATATAATCCATAGCGCGTTGAAAATGTTGTCTTGGGAATGTCTTCAGCCCTAATCTTCAATTGGTGGTATCCTGACCGAAGATCAATATTCGAAAACACTTTGGCACCCTTGAGTTGATCAAATAAGTCGTCAATTCGGGGAAGAGGGTACTTGTTCTTAATGGTCACTTCATTCAAGGACCTATAATCCACACACATCCGCATACTCCCATCTTTCTTCTTGACGAACAATACCGGGGCTCCCCATGGAGAAGAGCTAGGGCGTACAAATCCCTTCTCTTGTAGTTCCCTAATTTGCTTCTTGAGTTCCTCTAGCTCGTTAGCCGGCATCCTATATGGCCTCTTGGATATGGGGGCAGTACTAGGCATTAGGTCAATAATGAATTCTATGTCATGGTCAGGGGGCATTCCGGGCAAATCCTCAGGAAACACATCCGGATACTCCTGTACTACTGGCATCCCACTCATGGGTAGCATGGTAAATATCCCCGCAGCCCGTTCTCATAACATCGGGTCCCGATCCATGGCTATGTTCATCGGTGATCCCCATGGGTTGGACATAGTGACCTCCCTTCGGCCACAGTCTATGACTCCCTTGTTCTTAGTCAACCAGTCCATTCCCAATATGATATCGAGAGTTTAGGGTGGTAGTACCATAAGGTTCGAGGGAAATACCACATCTCTAATTCAGATGTGCACGTTGATGCAAGCATGAGGTACATTTATATCTCCCCCGGGTGAGCGTACTATCATGGGTCTCTTAAGTTCCACCCAGCATAGGTTATGTTGTTTGCTTATTTTTGATGATATGAACGAATGCGATGCTCTGGAATCAAATAAGACTTTAACTGGGGTAGAGTTGATAGAAAACATACCCATTAGAACACTCTGATCTCCCTGTGCCTCTTCGGCACGCACATGGTTCACTTGTCCGCGACGGAACCCAGTAGCAGACTCGTTGGGTCGCAGCATCCCAAACAGACTGCGTCCAGCAGCAGGGGTAGTAGTCCCACGTAAGGCTGTTGCGTTGTCACCAGTACAAATAGGGGTGCTGCGTGGCTTGGGGCAGTTGTTGGCGTAGTGCCCAAATTCTCCGCAGTTGAAGCAATCCACGTTCTTCTTCCCCGAAGCGGCCAGTGTCGGCGCCGGAGTACGGAACTGGGTTGCAGCCGGCCTATTGACATTGCTTGGCGCAATAGGACGGTGGGTTGGCACGGCAGTTGGCTTCCATCCAGATGACGTAGCTCCCTTAGAACGCTGAGGCGCTCCCTGAAGTGGGCGGGACATAGCAAGTCTCCTCTTGCGGTTGCTCTCCACCATCTTTTGGTCGTGCTCCAGCCTCACAACCTTGTTGATTAAACTCTGGAAGTTGGTATGATCTTGTCAAATCATAGGCCCCCTGAATTCATCATTCAGTCCCTCAACGAACTTGTCGATCTTTTCATCCTCATCTACCAAATCGCCGATTGCATAGCGGGCAAGCTGGGTAAACTGGTTTAGGTATTCTTGCACAGTAGTGTTCCTTTGACGCAGTCTCCTGAACTCATTCTTCTTCATACGCATTACGGCGGCAGGCACGAAGTTTTCGTGAAAGGCTGTGGTGAATTCCTCCCATGTGGGTTCTGCAGCATCCTCGGCTCGAGTTTCCTTGTAGGTATCCCACCAGTCACCAGCAGGTCATTCTAGTTGATTCGTGGCAAAGATCACTTTGTCGGCCTCGCGTAACCGCACCAGGGTCAGCTTTTTCTCTATGACGCGCAGCCAATCCTTCGCATCCATAGGTTCTTCCGCCGTAGGGAAGGTGGGCGGCTTAGCTCTCATGAACTCGCCAAGACTTGAGCCTCCACGGCCTCCTTGATTGTTGGCAATGGCCTGCAACAACTGGGTTTGTGCAACCATGACCTCAGACAAAGTGGTGGGGTTGGGCTCTTGTGGGTTCTCGTTGGCGGCCATTGCCTGACGTCGGTGAACCATCTGTAGAGCATAATTAAGTAAGCGCCTCGACCTACTAAGGTCACAATCGTACTCTCTTATTTTCGTTGGTTAAGATGATCTTTTATGTGGCAAGCATGGTGGAATAAACTCATTTCAACACAACAATAACAATAATATAAAACATCACAGAGTTCACAAATAGTACATAATCATGATGCATACGGCTGCACACATATGTAGCACAAATAGAATACAGTCCAAAAGCTACCATCGAGCGAAATGCCATCTACTCAGTACTACATAGGGGGGTGTGTCTCGCAATCCAAAAACTATCCCAGGTGAGATCGGAGCAGTAGTGGACCTCCTGGCTAGTTGTCCAGCCAGCTGCAGGAACCGAGTGCAGGAACTGGGTGGTCCTTGGCGGACGCGAACCTGAGTCCCCACGGCTCGAAAGTGGTAGCAGGCTCCGGGTCTGACTTGGGCTTCTTGCCCGAGGGTCGTGTCCTCTTGCGGGTAGTGCTGAGGGTGCGAGGTCCTCCGGCGAAGGTGACACGGTAGGCAGGAGTCTTGTCCTCCGAAGTGTCGGTGACATCCCGCTCGATCTCCTCTGGCTCTGACTCAGTCCCTGGGTCGGTGTCGATCTGGATCGGGGTCTCCACTCTGGAATCGGGCTCGGACGAAGCAACTGTGGCTATCGGTGTGGGCTCCGTCTCTGCAGCAGCAGGCTCCACTAGGTAGGGTCCGGGCTCTGTGCTCAGCATGCCAGCCTCCTCCAGTAAGGCATGGAAAGTGACCATGCACGGCAGAGTGAGGAAGTAGTGGTGGTCGCGGGCCGATGCAGGAGGTGGTGGTGGTGCAGTGGAAGTAGAGGTGGTCGTAGTGGTAACAGAGACTGCACGGAGCTGCTCCTCCAGCTAACTGACCTATCTCTGGCTCTTCCTCAGTTGCTCCTCGAGGGTGGCCATGGCCTCGCCACGGGCGTTATACTGGTCCGAGAGCTGCTCGAAGTGCCCACCAAGAACCTGGAGCTGGGCCTTCAACGAGTCAACATTGTTGCCCTAAGCATGGTCCTCCTCCTTGAGCTCGCCCATGCGTCTCTGCTACTCGTCAATCTCTAGCAGTGCCTCCTCATAGTAGTCGTCCGCGGCATCTGGGATAGATGGGTCACTGGGACAGACGGGTCACCATGGGGTTGTAGCAGCACGGGGTAGCCTGCACGGTGCAGACGGAGTTGCCATCCTCCCGATATGGGTGATGTGCAAACTCAGTCCTCGTCAACTTAGCTCTGTCGACGGCGTTGAGGCGGAGGAATGCCTCCCGGGCAGCATCCTAAACTACAAACTCCATCGAGCCACGCCTGTAGCGTGTTCGGAAGCAGAAATCCGGCTCGCTCACAATGCGGGGCTTGATAGCCACGATAGCCTCCCACTCCGAACGGTTTCTAGTACCGAACCACTTCTTCTTGAAGATGGGTAACTCCGAGTATCTCAAGCACCACATCAGCTGGTGTAGCTGTAAGACGTATCTATCCTCTCGAGGGACCTCAACCTCCCAAGCTCAGTTCTGACCTTGTCCTGCCATCTATATTTAACAAAACCAGAGTCAAGGAGAAGTGGAAGTAAAACAAATTTTATAAAGACAAGGAGACAAGAGTATAGTGGAAAACACATTTTTGTTTTATAGACATAATGTTTTTATTTTTTCAAAATAATCCTAGAGGGGGATTCCTCCCTTTAGCCAACTATAATGGGGTGGGGCGCCATTTGGTCTTTTCCTATAGTCGCATGGTTCTAATACCAGCTCTGTGGACCCCCACTTTTGTAACAGGAATCACTCGTGTTTATAGTACCATTTCCCTGGATTAAGTAGTCTGGTACCCACGATTACATTGCCGAGTCATCAAGAGTTCATATAGCAATCGTCTTACGCAAAATATTACAATAATAGGCCCAAAGGCAATAGTCTAGAACAGGGGACCAAACAGTCCGGAATAGAAGCAAAGACAGAATCTAGATAAGGCAGCGGAGATAAGGCAGCGGCACGCCATTGCCACAGGCAACGACCGAGTCTAAGACCTATTGAGCACCATCGTCTTTCGTACCCTCCTGGTAGTACTCGTACAGGTCTTCAGGGACTTCATCGCCCACATCTGAATGTTTTGCATATAGCAAGGGGGAGTACCAACCATACTCAACAAGCCACCACACTAACGATGCATATGATAGGGGATAATCAAAGAACGGTTGTGGTTCTTTTGCGTACAGCTAGTTTTGCAATTCCTTTCACAAGCCTAAGACCTAGCATAGACTGGTCAAGTTTTAATACCATTGTTCATTAATCAACCACGGTTCTGTCCACCATCCATTGTGATCCCAAGGATAGCTTCTCGCCATTGTGTCGTCATGGTTTTCTGGGGTCTACCCCTTCTCGCCTCTCAAGAAGTTGAACCACCAGCACATAAAAGTCATTATGCATACCCATCCCAATCAGTTTAAGAATTTCGAGTCTAGTCAAGTGTAATACATGTCTCGATGCTCAGTGTCCGCGAGCACGACTATTCGAATAGATTTGATTTACTCGCACTGCAGCGGATGTACACTTTACCCGTACTCCGTGACTTGCCCAACTCATGAGCCGAAGTCCCAATGAATGAGACGCGTCACGGCAAATCCTTTCAATAACCTCACATTGGCAGTACCCGCTCCATGAACTTACATCCTGATGAACTTACATTGGCGTACACGGTTTCTAGCAGTGAGAGGAGTTCTAGCGCTACTGGGGAGGGAAGACTCACACATGCATTAGGTTATAATTAAATTTAGGTTTACACATGGCGGTCCTACCGGTGGCGATTCCACCGTAGGCCCCCGTCTCTCATACACATCAAGAAGACGACTATGCAAGGATACTGCCTCCGCTCGGCTAGTTACTCCGCTAGGTCTATGCCCATTCGAGAAGTACGGTTGTACGAGCGTCATTTCATGCTTAGCTTCATGACTTGGTCCTTAACTGACCAGGGACGGAGCTAGCCTTGACCGGATTCCACCCAAATCATCCAGCCGCCCTAGTCTAAAACAGTTGTTTAGTTTTATTTCTCCTTTTGCAAACCATGTCATCAATGTCATGGCAATGTGGCGCTCATGTCTCCACATGCTGCATATCAATTACCTTCCCTAAGGTAATTGCCCAAGCATATAGCATTTAATAAATATGAGAATACATGAATCTCGACTGGGGATTCACACGCATTTATGGATACAAGGAAATAAGGTAAACAATAGTCAAAGGTATGGCATAATAACAAGTAGGATATTCATCATCGTATGCAATTTTATTTGTAAACAAAGTAAGTTCACAATTTGGGATCAATATGTTGAAGGATTAGTGATGACTTGCCTTGCTCGAAGCCCTGCGGGTCTTGATCTTCAGTCGGACTCACAACTCCCTCGGTGTCTAGAATTACGTGCAAAAGAAATTGAATTCAATTAGAATTCAATTAAAATCCAATAAAATTTGATTAAAGAGAAGATCGAACGAGAGCGTCGAATGTCGATATCGATTTCAATATTTATGAAATAGTTCTATTCTGATTTTTAATCCATTTCTCCTAAAATATTGGCGTTAGCCCATTAAAGTATTAATTCGATTTAATTTACACGATTCTGACTAAATTAGATCCCGATAATAATTAGCCCTAAGCGATAAATAAATGACTAAATAATCAGAACGACTAATTAAGTGGATAACCTTATTAATGAGTATAAACTAACTAAATAGCCGATTAAATAGATATTTAAATAAAATACAAATGGCAACGATTTATTTTGGAAGTTTTAGAAATGACCGACGAATAAACCTCCGATTATTATATACGCGTATTTGTATAACCTAATGAATAAAGCTCTAACTAATTAGCTAAATAACCCGCTAAAAAAATAATCAATTAAATGAATAAACTTTAATCGACGATGGATTTACCGATTTAACCTATATATCTACAAATATATATCTATAAATATTAAGTTTTCTGATTTTCCTAAATTTTCCCTTTCTTTTCTTTATTTCAAATTTCCCTTTTTTCCTTTTTTTCTCCTTTTCTTTTTCTCTTTTCTCTCTTTTTCTTTTCTCTCTTTATTTTCTTTTCTCCCTCCTGCTCTCTCTCTCCCGCTACCTCTCCCTCTCGGCCCTTCTTCTTTCTTTCTTCTCTTCTTTCTTCTGCTTCGGCCTCTCCCTCTCTCCCTCTCTTTGCAGGCGGCACCGACAACGGAAGGGGAAGAAGAGGGGGGCGGCACTTACCGGCGGCGGCTTGGCGGCGACAAGGCGGCAACGGCAGAGCGGCGGCAACCGGCAACAGCAGGACGGAGAAGAGGGGAAAAATGGGGAAAATCGGAGGGGGAGTGGGGCGGGGTGAAAGGGAAGCCAGGAGGGGGTTATTTATAGGGGTGGGGTGGAGCGGCGACGTTGGCCGACGCAGGGCTCAAGGCGGCCGGGCGCGGCCTGCGGCAGGCGATAGAGCGGCTAGGCGCAGCGCGGCAGGNCACGGGGCGCGAGAGCAGGGAGCAGCGACGCGACGCACGCGGCGGGACAGAGGGAGGGCGCGGGGCTCAAAGCGCCAGACGGTGATGCGAAGGCACGGCAGGGCGTGTGGCAGTGGCCTCGGGTCCCCGGTCGAACAGCTGGCGGCCGATGAATAGTGCTCCTTTTCAATTTTACTGATTTGAGTGATTTTCAATTTTAACATTCATCCAAAATTTTGTAATTTTACCTAAATGAATGTTGTTCAATATTTTTATTGTTCCTAAAGAATTCACTCAAAATTTCCATGTTTTCATAATTTATTTTTATATACATTATATATATATATATTTATATGCCTAGGATTTATATTTATGCCTCTCTCTCTATATATATATATATATATAAAATACCCATTCGAATTTATATCACCATACCCTAAAGAATGGCCCAATGTTTTATGTCACCAAACTTTATATTTATACACAATATATACATTTGTATATATATATATATATATGCGTAGGTGTAGATAATTTTATATTTATATATATAACATTTCCTATTTAAATTTATATTTCCCAAGTGAATGGATGAAATTTAGGTAGAATGTTTTCTTTACTACAATTTTGTCCAAAACTTTATTTTAATTTTTTTTCTTAATTGTTCATTTAGTCGATTTTTCGTTTTAGGGTTTGCACTTAAATAGATTTCGATAAATCTAAACTCGCCAAATAAAAATTCGAATAACGAGCAATAAAACGCGGCATGATGCAATTTGATTTAAAGGTTTTCTGTGAGGACATCCCAGGTTAAATACTATGTAAGTTACCTGAAGTGATAACGCAAAATATTTAGTTGGATGGGGTCTAATAATAATCAAATAAAGCAGTAACCATCCAACCTCATCGCTGCCCTATCAAGTCAAATGACATACATAGTATAAAACCTGAAGCTCCGAGTAGAGAGCATAGGGGATATTGCTGGGACTTTAGCATGCCAGTCAACTTCAGCTTGAGACGTGCCCGTCAAACCACACGAAGATGGCAACTAGATGTGTTACACATCTCAGGAGACTTGACGAAAATCGCTAAAGCTCTACGACATCCCAAATGCTCAATACTCATACCGGTGTAGAACTAGATCCCATGAAAAGCTCTAGTTCCACACTTTCATCTAAGTGATGAAGATCAGGATAATACTATACATCTTTATTTAAATAGATAGGCCAAACAGTCGGATAATTACTAATCCGCGGAAGCTTGGCTACCTGAAACCACAAGCAGCCGACTGGGGAGGTAACCCATTTAGATCCAGTCCTAGAAGAAACAACGATCTCCCGAATCACTCATATTAGACTAAGCGTACAACCTATAAAATGGATATTCCAGTATAACAAGAGTCAGTACATTAAACGAGTTAATGTACCGGCAAGCACAAGGCAATCCTAATATACTACATGCATGGCATATAATCAAGGAAAAGCTATCTGTAGCTCATTTTAGCATAAAGCAAGTTTTGGTTCACAATTCTTTTCAAAAGAGTTGATGATTCAATTAACAAAACATTAACATAGTTAAATGATAATATTTACCATATCAACATCATAAACATACTCTTGTTGCCCATACCAGCAACAAGTCATAATCTCATCATAATAATAATACACTTGATTGCCCACCCGGCATCGAGTCTCATATTCATCATCAACATAGTATAATTATCATAACTTAACTCAAGTTACCACTTCCAAATCCATAGTTCACAAATCATCATTTGAAAACATAAATCAAAATCTATACTCATGACACTTCACCAAGTCGCTCATGACCATGAGCATGGCTAATCGATTAGTTTTAGAGAACTCTGCAGAGTTTGTGCAGCTTTACCCACATGATATGAACACTCTAGTTTGTTTTGTGTTTGTAAGGCACTACCACACTCTTCATGATGAATGTGGTCTAGAGGTCATAACGTAGCCTTTACATTACTTAACGCCTAACCTTGCATCAGCGACGGCAAGTGTGAATCCATCCTGGGAATGACCCAAAAACGTTAGGTGGCGGGCCCACGCCTTAAACCTAATGCCGTGGCAGCGAACACATCTGTTCCCCCACGAGGCACTATACCATTGAATTGGACAGACTTAGATGCCTAAACTACACCCATTAATCAACGGGGTAAATAGGTAGTTCCTATGAATCATTGCTCAGACTAATTCATTCTACTCCAGCCTACCAATATGCAAGGTTAGACTTTAAGTAACTTAATTAGCTAAGGCCACCCCATAAATAGCACATGTGGTTGTACGGTATACTTAAGTCGGTGACACGAAGTTCAGTCCTTAATTAACTCAAGCGAACACTCCGCCTGTCGGTGTGCAACTACCACCATATGCACACCACTTGTCGCCCAAGTCAAAAATCATTTTACTCACACTTTAGTTCACAAATACTTAACATTTTCATTTTCAATCCAGCGTTGACCAAATATTCAAAATCCCATTTATCAAGTCATAGGATTGTTCATTTGCATAGTTCTAGGCATAGCTAAGCAAATGGCATACATAAAAGCATATATACACTCCAATGAGCATTTATAAAGTACTCAAATCCATCCTATGGTTACAAATAAAAGGTAACAACATATCAAGGTTGATTATGCAGCAATAAGGTCATAGCTACCATTTTCTAAGTTTCAAATATCGTTTTTAATCAAATACATATGCAGTTTCACAAACAACGCTTTTCATCTCCCAAATCATGGGTTTCAATGTGATCAAAGGAGAGGGGAGGAAATAACTTGCCTTGATCTTGAATAATGTGAATACCACCTAGGTCACTCTTTCACCGTTGATGCAATTTATCTATACAAATGACACGATATGCAAATAAATACCAAACGAAAAACACAAAATTTTCTAAAATGCATGATTTATGCACAGTGGATAGGTTCTGACCTAAGATGAATTTAGGTAAAAGAATTCCTATTTTATCTCTTTTCATTTGTGAGTTATGAATTTTCCAAGTTGGCATTGACATAAAGTATTATATACTAATGTATTGTTGTAAAACATTTTTAATATATCATTTTGATTAAATTAACCTTACTGAGATGAATAGGATTGTTTTCTAAGATTAATACAATGGTTTCATAATTTTTAAAGCTAGTATGAATTCTCTATAATTCTTAGAAACTAAATTATACATCTGGTGGTTATTTTACTATATATATTATTAGTACTGTTTCATTTACAGAAAGTGCCATATTTTATTTTACTAAATTAAAGCTCATACTTTTGTGATTCTACAGAAATTTAGTTCACTCCATTTAGAGTATAAATGAATTTTCTACAAATTTTACAAGTTCTATGTTAACTATTTCTTATTTGAAATTTTATAAATAAATATCATATTGTAAGCATAGGATTTCATTCTACAATATTAATGTTCACAATTTTATGAACCTACTGAAGTTGGTTTCACCTCAAAATGAGCTATATTTGATTTTATATGAATTTCACAAGTTTGAGACAATTTTTAGTTGAAAAGATATTGCTCTAGCTATTTTCTTTTATATTTCCAAATTATAAATCCTTAGGGTCCACAGGTCAGTCTCTGGCAATATGCAGAAAGGTCCCTATGGTTCTCAGGAATCAATCCGCAGTCCATAAGCACGTGCTAATACAGTTTCCATTAAGAGTCCCCGAGGTATTTAGATGTTGCTAACCAGTCCTTGGTCCCACATGTCATACTATAGGATCTTACAGATTAAACCTTGCAAGTTTTAAATCTTTGCTAAGCCGAATCCCTAGAGCTTAATTAAGTGGGGCCCGCTTGTCGGTGGCTTGATGGCTGGGTTAAGCAGGGCAGCAGCGCACTGGCGAACTTCTCGCCGGCGGCAAGGGCGAACGGTGGCCGATCTTCGTGGGCGACTAAAAGAGAAATTGAAGAGGGGTTCAAGGCGAAGCCGTCGGTGGTGGTTTCGTTAGCTGACGTGGCCGGAATCGATGGCGATGACAGTGCGAGCGGCGGTAGCTCTCGGCATGCAAGTGCATGTCGAGCTCCGGCTCGAATCCATGCGAATGGATACATGCATGTGTAGCTACAAGGCTCCTGGAGACTTACCGAAGGGCGCGCGATGGTCAGCGATGCTCAGACAGCGATGGTGGCTTGAAAAGAACTCCAGTGGCAGCAGGAACTAGCAGAGCAATGGTGGCGGCAATCTTCGGCCTTTGATCTGCTAAGAAGAGGAAAGGGACAACTCAAGGATCACATAAGGATGCTCCATGAGTGAGGAATCGAAGTGGGGCTCACCGGAGAAGGAGGATTTGGAGATGGAGTCTAGCGACCGGAGTTGGGGAAGAAGAGGTCGATCTCCTTATCCAAGGCTTCGTGGTTCGATTCCTTTGGTCGGTGGCCTGTTGGGATCACGATGAAGACGATGGCGCGACGGTTTGGCTTGGGGTGGTCGAGAATGGCCAGACGACGATTATGCCAAGGCGGCGGCGCTCTAGAGCTCTCGTGGGCACAGCGGCATTCTGGCTTCACAGCTGCATGACATGAGATGAGGTTAGAGGGGATGGGATCCGCACCTTATGGGGGTGACAGAACACACGAAGAGGAGGGATGACCGTGGCTCAATGGTGGTGGCGATGGTCGTCGTCCCCACGGCCGACGAGGGAGATGAGAGCAACGAAGCCAAGGAGAGCTCTCTCTCTTGGCTGAATCAGCGCTGGTGTGGAGTGGAAGACAGGGCGATGCTGCTGGGAGATGATATGGGCGAGCTAGGCGTCGGACACGTCCTGGCCACCCGTCGAACACGCCGGCGTCGCTTCCTCCCGCTCTCTGTCTCTCTCTCTCTCAGCTTGGGCGGTGAGTGTTGGTGCACAGAGGTGAAGGCTAGCCCATGCCACTGCCACGTGGGTCCAGGCTGATGAAAACATAGGCAGAGTGAGAGAGATGGGTAGAAAATTAGGTAAACATACTGTTAGGCAGATTTAGAATTTTTTTTTCCTATTTCTTTTCTTTCTTCCTACTTTATAATTCCATAACTTAATTTTTGTACATGATAAATTAATGTGGATTTTTCTGGAGGTAGATAAAAACACCTAGATTCCATTTTATTTGGTTTCACAATAAAACTTCTCTATATTTCATTCTCAGGAAAATAAATAATTTCAGTCCAGCCGAAATTAAATTGAATTTTTAGGAGGTCAAAACCTATAAAATAAAATCTGAAAAAATTATATTAATTCTTGATAAATAAATTAGTATTTTAATAAATTATATTCTCTATACATTTTCATGTGATAAAATACACATATGAGATGTGTATAAATTTTGCCGATTAGGGTTTAGAAATAATTTATAGTTTGACTGTTTTGACCTAATTATTTGAGATATCAAATGTAAATATTAAATTATACCAAAATTCCAGTGATATATATTCATTGAATAGTATCTACATGAATTTCCCCATGTTTTTATATTGCACCATTTATTTTTAAATATTGAATGAGTTCACCTACCTTTAAGTATTCTTATTTTAAATACATATTTAAATGATTGGAAAATTATATTTTGATTTGTAATTAACCAGAGATGATGTTGTTAGGCTTTACTTTCTATTTACCATGCTTAACTCCCAAGATACTTGAGCATGGGTGCACTTAAGGTGACAACTAGTATAGTGCTTTTATTATTTATGAATTATTATGTGTACACATCTATGCTCATGAGACCTAAAATGAAATGCACCCAAGATCCAGAAACATTTAAAAGGTCTCAAATCACCCATCCTATTTTAATAAAAATATGAAAATGTTTTACATATCAATTTAATTTGAGAAGGAAGAAGTTTTAAATCATTTGCAACTTTGGACATAATCACTAGCTAGTTTAACCTTGCCTAGGTTGTAAATTTGAAAAATTTCGATCATCAACTCGAAAACACATTTTTATTATTTAGCTGAAGCCAAAATTCAAAATTCGAATTTTTGGTATGTTACATTTTCGAAATTTTGTATTTTAGGGTTTTGCATTTGACGGTCGAATTTTCAGGGCGTTACAGACGGGTTGACGTGATAAGACAGGAGTAGGCGGTTCTTGTCCCGAACGTACCTCACCCTCTTTGTGTACGTCCTCGACGGCCCCTTTGATCACCTTCACTTCATGCGGGGAGGTGGATCCTAAAGATTCCAAGCCGTGAAGGATGGAGGGTTCACGAGGATCGATGTCAATGAATCCGACTAGGCGATCTGGAGTTCCCATCTCGCTATCATCCGCCGATGCATCTCGAGGTTGATCTCGGTGTTGGTGGATCAGATAGCAAGGGACCCGGATCATGAATGCGGTGACCTTCAATAAGATCTTGCAGCCAGTAACGGGGTGGCTTTTCGATTTGTGGATCGGACACCATGCCTTGTACGGAGATGTACACTAGATATCTCGATCTCTGCAAGCATTGAGTTCAGCCTTCACTTGAAGTATTATCTGGCATTCGACCAGAGAGTGTCGGGATGTCCTGTGTATCGAACACCTGGTGTGGAGGTTTGGCGGAGACCTCGTTGTTGGCACCTGACCCTTTATAGATGTCTGGGCTTGCCGCTTTAGGAGTTCTTCGGGGAGCTGAAGTTGTCGGTGTCCTCTCTTTTGACCGGACGAGAGGAGCAGCCGATGGAGGGTTGTTTTTCGCAGTCTTCGGAGTAGCGGTGTCGATCCCGATCGGCATTGGGGAAGGCGAGATCCGTCTTGTGGTGTAGACGTGAAAGATGATGGACCCGACATGAATCTATACAAACGTCGGCTGCGTAGGATCACCCAGGCCAAAACGATTGTAGGAAGTTCTTGAGCTTGAAGCCATCTCGGCGAAACCTTGAGCACCAAGTCCCCCGACCTGGCGCGCCACTATCAACGGGTTATACCCGTAGACCGTATCCTGAGGGTATAGGGATACGTTGGAACAAGGGTATAGGGCGAGTTGGCTTCAAGTCCTCCAGATTGCTTCTGCTATGGCTGGTGGCTATGCTCTGATTCCATCATCTCGTACCCCTTGTTAATACCAAAATTTGGTAAGCCCCGAAGTCGTCATCGGCTTAGGAATCGAATCGGCTTCAGAATCCTATGATGAGCCGATGGACACATCAAGTTGCCATCAGTTGGATTGTTGATGGAGTCGGTTAAGGAAATTAATCAATTAAAGAAAGCTTGTCCAGAAGAAACCGAGTTCAAGGAGGATGCAGCATGACAATTTATCTATTAATTAGGCAGAGTAAATTAGTTTCCTTTTACTTTTAGGAAAGATTGTTTAGAGTCCGAATAGGACTTGTATCTTTTACTTTATCTTTAGGAAAGTTTGTGTCTTGTCCAATAAGGACTAGCATCTACTCATGGGTATAAATATGTACACCCGGGGTCTATGTAAGATATCTCTCGATCAATACAACTTTCGACGTATCGCCACCCTCTTTCTCGAGGTTTTTACTTATCAACCGGCGAAACTTGGCACCTGACGTGGGGCTGCATCGGCTTTCGATCTCCGACGAAGCGGTAAGTCCTATGTTCCATTGGCCCTACCTATTTATCATATATCCTAGTTAATCTAGTTTGGTTGCTCAATTTACTTGTATCGACTAGGATCTGCTTTAAGGTTTTTGTCAGTATCGGCTAAATTGCTTTGCCAGATTAGATAGGTTAAGGTATCAACCACCCTAAAAATCAATCGAAGGCTTGACTGTCTAGGTATTATGTTTCTTTTTACACTTTGCACTGCATCAGCCCTAGTCATGCTTAGAACCATAATCTCTAGTCTGCTTTTTATTGCCAATAAGGTTTCATCGGGGTTTCAGCCGATGATTGTCTAGACGTTGCTTCGGCTCACAAGGATTACATACAATTTGGATTTAGCCGATGATAACAAAAGTTTCATTGATTATCTAATTGTTTGGATTTAATGACATGGGACTTGCAGCCGATGTATGCTTTAACCTTCGGATCAGCGCTTATTCTATCATATCATTATTGGTCGATTGGTTTCTATTGGATTATATTATTGTTCTATTGTATTATCATTAGCCGATTGTCTTTATATCATTATTTACATCAAGTGTCAGAATCTACATTAGATATGTAGCCAATTGTTCAAAACCCGATTGACATCGGCTAGTATCGGCATTGGCTGGAATTACTCCATCGGCTAGTCAGCCGAGCGGCTCTTTGATCTACTGTTTATATATCTTGTCAATTGCAGGATCAAACTGACTAGCACGCTCGCATCTCATCAATTTTAGGACCTGCACTGGAGCTAAGCAGATCTCCTAGGCCTCCGTGTGCCACATGCAGGATCTACGTCAACACATCTTTTGGCACGTGTCACACCCTGAAGTTTTCCTAAATCGTAAAAATCGAGTTTAATAATTTATCGGAGAAATTGTTCAATTAATCTGGAGAAAAATCCAATTAATTAATGCATTAAAGAAGTGGAAATGGCAAGGTGGAATTTTTCTTGAGTTCCCCATGTCAAAATACATTAACAGGATTTTTAGTGGAATTTTCAGAGCCCTGGAAATAATTTTAAACCAATTAAAATCAAATTCAGAATTTGTTTAATCCCAGGAAAATCCCTTTTCCTTTCTTTTTCTTTTTCTTTTTCTTTTTCCTCTTCTTCTTCCTTTCGGGCCGTCGGCCCAATCCGGCCACGCGCCGCGCGCCCTTTCCCCCTCCCGCTGGGCCGGCCCAGCCGGCCTCCTTTCCTCGCGCGCGCCCCCTCCTCTCTTGGGCCGGCCGCAGGCCGAGGCCCGCTAGAGACTCCCCCGTTCGGCCTCCCCCGACCCGGGCCACCGACAGGTGGGCCCCACCTGTCGGGGTTGTCCCCAACCTCCGGCCACCCGCGCCAGCAACGGCCGCGCCGCCTCTCCCGCCCGCGCACCCCGCGCCACTCCCCCACCTCCTCTGCATCCGCCGCCCTCGCCCACACCTTCCGCCCCACTCCCACACGCTCCCATCGCGCACGCACTCGCGAGATGGCCGGGATTCAATTTTTGAATCCCGCCTCTCTCTCCTTCCCCGCTCTCCCCACTCCGGCGAGGAATTCGCGCCCACTCGGCCATGATCTTCCCTCCCGTGCCCATATAAACGTTCGCCGCGTCCTCCTCTCTCTTTTTCCCAGTTTTTGCCGTCGCTCCCGAGCCCCTAGCGCCGCCGCGCCGTTGAACCCTAGCGCCGCCGCCTTCCACCACCTTCGGCCGTCGCCGCGCGCCTTTCCCCGCCTCGCCAAGCCGCGCCGACGCCGCCATCACGCTCGCCGACCGCCTCCGCCCCTCGGCCGTGCCTCCGCACCGCCATTCCACCACCGGACGCCGCCCTCGCCGTCGTCGTTTTCCTCTCCGGCCGAGCCCGGTGAGAAACCTTCTCCCTTTTTCCCTTCCTCTCTTTTTCCCCGGCCGCACCGTCCCCTTCCCGCGTGAGCGCCGCCCTTGTTCCGTCCCACGCGCTGTCGCACGGCGCCGGCGCCCTTGCGCCGCCGGCCGCTGCGCTGGCCGGCCGCCGGCCTCCGCCGCGCGCCATGGCCGAGCCGCCCGAGCTCGGGGCCGTGCCGCCCCGGCCGCCGCCGCCGCTGACGCTAGCCCTGGGATTAATTGCGCAATAAATTAATTAAGGATTTTTCTGTTTTAGTAAAAACACAGATAACTTCAAAAATTCATAACTAATTCATCCGAGCTCCGTTTAAGTCCATTCAAATTTCATTAAATTCATAAAAATGCAGAGAATCCATTAAAAATACTTTTGTGCTTTATTTCAGTAGACTTATAGCATGTATTGTTGTTTGCTTTGTTTGTCGCGTAGATTCCGAAACCTCCGACGCGCCCGTTTATTTCGAGATCGTCGCAGAGGTAGCCTCAGCTCAGGAGCAAGGCAAGTCATGCTTCACATTGATCATATTGTACCTATATTTACAAATGTCTTATTTTTCCGTAAACACTGCATTATTTCGCAATGTCATTTCATGCGGGATTATACCTATGGTGCTCAGCCAATTATATTGATTATCATGTATCTTTGATAGCTTGGGTAATTAATTCATTGTTTGCTGATTTTAGGAGTGCTTAGCCATGCTTAGCTAACCTAGCTCACTAAAGGGGATCGCCTTGAATAATTAATTAATGTAGTCCCTATGGTGACACTTTGGTTTAGGAGCCACCATGGTAATAATATTTAACTAAAATATGCTAATGGTGGGCTGTGGGTGCATGGTTTTGATGGTAGCACCCATGGCAATTAAGGACCGGTTCGCGGGAAACCCTGGAAGAAATACCGTGCATACCACAAGCCAGCGTGGGCAACGGCTGGACTTGTAGTGTAGCTGTCTCTGGCTGACGTACCAGAATAGGGTGGGCGTGATGGAGTTGGGTCGGCGGGGGACATACCCGTTGATCGGCTGCCGGATTCACCGTGGCATGAGAGGGGGCTGCCTACCTTGGACATAAAGGTGGGGGCGAAACCTGTGGTGTGGTACGGCTGGTTAGAGGGGGTTATGCGAAGGGTCCTGTCACAGTCTCTATTCGGGTACTTTCTAGTATCGCGACGCATGGTTGACATGATGTTGAGGCTGTGTCTTGTGGGTACAGATGTACACCTCTGATCAGAGTAGAACTATTCGAATAGCCGTGCCCGCGGTTATGGGCAATCAACCAGATTCACCGTGATTAGTCTCACTTTCTTAATAACTGGAATTACTGGAACTGGTTTAGTTCAGGTGGATGGTTTGGGCCTGTCACAACGTGGATATAGCGTTGGACAGTGATGGTTTAATATTGTTCAATTAATTCAACATTTTACTACTGCTTTCAACTATTGTTTAAATGCTTACTTTATGCAAATAAACCCCTGCCTTCCTTTGGAATATCTTGCATCATGCCTCCTTTTCCGGCATGACTTGTTGAGTACCGTGGGTAGTACTCAGTCTTGCTCAATTTTTCCCCACACCAGAAGAGGAGTATGCATCCGATGGAGATTTCTCAGAGGAGTAGGTTTCGTCCGCCATCAAGGATGCCTATGGAATGGTGCCAGCCCGCTGCAAGAGTCCCGTTCTAGTTTAGTTGGTCTTTTCGTCTTTCCGCTGCATTTCTGTAAGACTTTTACTGTGTTTGTAAGACGTGGATCTGTATGTCAACATTGTCGTCTGTGTACCCTGGCTGGTCCTGGACAGGGGTTTTAATACACATTCAGTTTCGGAAATTCTGGTACTGAATTTCCGGGCGTGACAGCACGCTCGACCGGACGGATTTTGCGTCAACACCCCTGGGGGGCCTTCTATTTATACCGCACACTGCCTTGGCTTCCAAGTAGAACTCGGAGAGAACCTTTCGCCTACGAGATCACAGAGCCCACATCTCCTCCGAATAGGACTCTAACACATTCCATTTAGGGAGACAGCTTCCTTGCATATTGGCCAAATTCCTTAATACGAAGGTAACCTTCCCTTATGCCTTATGGTATACCGTATTCATATACTTCATAACCCAAGGATAGGAGGTATGCCTTATCCATAACCCTGAGAACCGTAATAAGGTTGGGTACTTAGGCGAACCATTCGTCCTAGCCAATGATGTAATGCAAGATTTCTATGTGAAGGACATTTATAGCAAACCAAAGAAGGCGAAGGGTCCAACGAGCCAAAGTGTCACATGGTTCTCATAGAAAAAAGGACAATCGTCAGAGTCGAGAATAAGATAAACAAACATTACAATCGGTTTGACAGGCAACCTCCGTTCGCGGCGACGGTTGACCCGAGCATCCTCCAATCAAATGAGAACACCCCTTGCTTAAGCAATGATCATAGCGAAAGAACATTCGTAAGGAGAAAGTGAGTTGCGTCAACCCTCACGTTATGAGATTGATTGTATTCTATGACCAATACAACTAGTCTTATGTAAATTATTTATCCTAGGTTGATGTACGAACGTTGTAAATTATTTATCATACTTGTTCTACCTAAATAATATGTGTTTTAGAATTTTTATGATGTTTTTTATTTTTAATGGATTTAATCGGGCCACGGTTAATTATATATGATTTTTAAAATTTTGTTACAATTTTTAACCTATTTTTAATATATTCTCCAAATTTTTATGATTTTTTAATTTTAATGGACTTAATCGGGCCTCAGTTAATTATATATGATTTTTAAAATTTTGTTACAATTTTTAACCTATTTTTAATGCATTCTACTTAATGTATTCTCCTTAATTTTTAGTCTTGATTGTTATCCACCGTCGGGACCAAAAATATTTTGGAAATAGCGAGAAATAAATTTAGTCTTGGTTAGTGTTAAGAACCGGAACTAAAAAGGTCTTTAGTCCCAGTTGTAAATACAAACCGGGATTAAAGATTGTCTTTAGTCTCGGTTGTTTTTGTGAACCGAGCTTAAAGTCCTGGTTCTTAATACCATTCTTAATACCAAACAGGACTAAAAAATAGTGTTTATATATGAGGGTGTTTTGTCTTCTTGACCACACCGATTGGACTTAGCACACTCATCTCATCGCGCCATTGTCTGCACCACCACAACGTCGTCGCGCCGTCATCTCAATGCCACCGCTGCACCCACCGTCCACCGCTGCTACCTCAGTTAGTACTCGATCCATTTGCCGTTGCCACTCCCTGCACCTCCTCCGCCGGTGCCGCGCTCGGCCACCAACGCCGCCGATGTTGCCGACACGAACCGACACCGCCGATGTGAATCGATGCCGCCATCGTCGATGCATTTCCTCGGTCCACGTCATCATCGCTGCCAAATGATGTCGCCGTCGTTGCCACCGAATGACGCTGCCGCATGGCGACCCCACTGCCGCCACCGGCATCACCGACCTCTCCAGCTGTGCGCCGTGCCGGCCATTGGATTAGTACAGATAGGTCAGGCCCACCTGTCAGTACATTAAAAGTCATAGAAATAAAAATGAGGAGAATACATTAAAAATGAGGAGAAAGAACTTTTGAAAATAATTAAAATAAAGATAATACATGAAAAAGTATATTTACATTTTTTAAAAACTTCCAGAATTTATATATAATTAACCATGGCTCTGATTAAGTTCATTTTAAAACCATTAAAATTGTTAGAAATAAGAAAAAATATATTAAAATATCTTTGTGCTATGTTTTAGTTGACCGATGTACATGTTTGAACTAATGGTTGTTTTCTTGTCAGAAGCAGCACTAAAGCAAGTTATATTACACAATTTTTAGATATAACGTACGCCAACTAATTATATGCAACTCTTTTCGTATATACCTAGTTTAATTAATTATTGCTTACATAATGCATATTTGTTCATGTGTACATAAGTAAATAAATTAATAAATTAATTATGGCTTATATTAATTATAGATTACTATATACATATAGTTTGTGTATGTCTTAAGCAAGTGAATTTAGAAGTTCTTCATAGTCAAGGTTTTTAAAATTTGACTTTAGTCTTGTCCAAAACGACAAGTATTATCAACCCGGAGGGTGAATTCATATTTGTCTAAAATGTAAATATAACAATATGCCATGCACCTTTTGTACTAATTTACATTTTCTATATTATTTAATGATCCTCTTGGACATGATTAATGAGGATAGCATCCAGTACTTCGAAATGGAGGAGCATGAGGATTGTAACCAATAATTAAATGAGGAGAACAAGGAGGGAAACTAGAAGGAGCACGAGGAGTGAAACGAGTAGGTGCAAGACGACGGACAAAAGAATGTTGGTTGGAAGAACGCACGTAGACAACGATGCATCACCAGAATGGTAGAGGGGAGACACATTATAGCTGAAGTGAAAGAAGATGGCAAACTAGTTGCCCCTAAAACTGCTGCAATGAAGTTTGTGTCATAGTATGATTGGGTCATGAGGGATCACGTGCCGGTCAGCATACAAAATTGGTGGACAACAAGGTCGGATAGTGATGACACTTATCTCCCATAGTCAGAGAAGGATATGTTGTGGACAACCCAGCTCAAGACCTTCAATCTCCAGATCCCTCGGGCAGAATATTCCAAAGTAAAGGAATGTGCTCTCAAGAAGATGACCACATAATTTCAAACCTTAAATAAAAATATGTACAACAAATATCTCCTGAAGGGTGTAACACCGGACTTTATCAAATACCCCAAGCTAAGGGAGCATTTGAATGCATTTGTGGAGTACAAGCCATCAGAGGATGGGGTATAAGGATAGTGAAGAACAAAGCCAATGCCACCCCGAAAAAGTACTTTCACCGGTTAGGGTCGGGCGGCTATAAGAAGGCAATTCCCAAATGACAGAAGATGGATGATGTTTAGCCTCAGGAGGTATCGTTCTGTCCACAGCTAATTGGCCTGAACAATCAAAACAATGGTACTATGCTCATGAGGGCACATTAAATGCGGTTGATGGCTCCCTAGTCTTTAGTGATGACATACGACAGGCAGCTCACTATCTCATGGTTGCCCTAGAGGCCTCTTCTCATGTGAGATTTCAGCGGGACAGGGAGAATGACGAACTAACAATGGCACTGTAGAATCCCGAGCACCCACGATGAACGCGCAGAAAATGGTTGGTACCATGGTAGTATGGGTTTCGCGAGGACATCCACACGTACATGAGTTGCATGAGAAGCAAGTCCGAGCATGAAGCCCGGGTTCGGAATCCTGAAATCAGGGTCCTAGAGTATGATCAAAGATTGTCCGATGAGGTGGCAAGACAGGTCGAACTACGATTAAGCCAGAACCAGCAGTCTAATTGTCACATCCTTATTAGCCCCTCAGGCAATCGAAGCAGCTACGCTTCTATAGGGCAAATAGTAGATCAGACCAACGAAGCTACATCAATGCCATCTGTTGACGAACCACGGTACCCTGTGAATGAAATCACGCAGGGGACACCGTGTGAGCTGCATATTCCCTTCAAGAACCTATCAATCAAGATATGCTCGTAGTTTGCACATCCTATTTTGTAGCTTGCGAAAAATCATGCATATGTTACTAATTAATCTCGTTCCTCATGAAGGTGGCATATGCCATGGCCATACAAGTGGAGCAAGACTAGAGGTACCACTGTCTACTAGTTCCAACTCGGTACTCAGAGGTCGTCTGGAGCAGGTTTACCAAGGCTTTGAGGATCTCAAGTTGGACATCCCAGAGGAGACAGGGAAACAAAACTAGGAAAGATATTCCACTGCATCATATTATGGAGCAAGCACTACATCATGCTTCCCAGGTGAGTGGCGGCATCAGTTTTTACATCTCCACTGCCGCAGCCTAATCCTCAGCCTCCACTATCTTCTCCATCTCCTTTGCATCCTCAGTCTGCACCGTCTGCTTCGTCTCCACCGCCGCAACCAGCTGCACCTAGTCAGGAACGGTCCTACTCGCCTCCTCTCACGCCGTCAAAGTATACACAAATGAAGAAGCCAACATTTGACGAGTCAAAGAAATCCGCTTTAAAGAAAAGACCGTATGATATGACTAACGAGGAGACTGACATGGAAGTGTCTAGGCAGGTAAAGGATCACTTCGCGAAATCCAAAGAAGTAGGTTCCAATAGACCCAACAACACAGGCATCTTTTTAGAAGATGAGTGAACCGACGAGAGCCTGCATAGTATCAGACTATGACCGCTCAATACGCAAGTCTTATTAGAAGATAAAAAGAAAGTCAAAATTTGCTCCCCTGCTCGGGATGCAAGCGAAACAAACGATTGATCCGATGCCATCTGAACATGATTGTAATGTAGAACAATTTATGGTAGATACAAATCTTACCAAAGAGCAACTGTTGGGGATAGCCCCTACCAAGAAGGCATCAGTAGCTGATATTCGTCACAAATTTAACCTCGGTGAACCACTTGTCAAGCCAGAGCTGGTAAAGAACCTATTTACACAGATGTACCGATTCTATCAATGGTACTTGGAACAATCAACCAATGGTAGGATCATGTTTGCTGCAAGGGTTAAAGACGAAGATTATTTTCGTGGGGTGTGTGATATATGAATAAACTTCGGTGATGTCTACGACGTATACCATCAAGACGCCTTTGACATCTCTCTTGTCAGTTGCTGGGTTCTGTATGTGTGATTTAATTTTATTTCATTCCATAGCCCGTCGTATGTAACATCGAAGATTTACCTTGTGCGGATACCTCACATCTTTTTTTTGGGTTGTAGAATGAAGATTCAAAATTGTTGTAGGCGGGGATATTTTAGGGTTGGTTTCATGGACCCTATAATAATTAACGAGAAGACTGTACAGGACTTTCTAGAGGAAACAGAGAATAACATTTACAAATTCCTGGTGTAGCAACATTATAAGACCTTCATTCTCTTGCCTTACAACACAAAGTGAGTTTTTACTACCTTTTGTATCAATTTCCTTTTCATATTCATAAAATGATATGTATATTATTTCATGCAATTTGCAGATTCCACTATATCCTCCTTGTCATAGACACTTCTAAAAGCATGATCCATGTCCTAGACTCTATGCAAAAACCAAATAAAACTTTCAACTCAATCATTGAAATGGTTAACAGGTAATGTTATCCATTTCACTGTCATTATGATTGCTTCTATCGCTACTATGTGCATCAAGCATCATTAGTTATAGTTTGCAACTGCAGGGCGTGGGCATAGTTCCGTACAAACGTTCGCGAGGAATTCAAGGAAGAACTGGCTGTGAGGATGAACTTTCCGGTAGGTATATGGTCCAAAATTATATATCTCATTTACTCTACAATAGAAATATTTCTTAAGTTCGTTTCTCCTTTAGTGTTTACGACAGGAACATGGGACCAACTTGTGCGGCTATTATGTTTGTGAATTTATTTACTGCATAACACATAACATTAACACTGATAAGGATATCGAAGTATGTAAACATCATTCATACATTATTTACACTCTTCTCATTGATTTAATATATTGATATATCATTTTTTGAAAATGACAGATTTTTTGGATGAAGCAAGAACTCCTCCCGATGGATTACATAAGGGCTATTCAAGAACAACTTATGGGATTTATTATGAATGAGGTTGTTAATCTGTCATGAGAATTCCACGACGATGGACATCCTGTTCATCGACCCAAAGCGTTGTCTTAGATTCGTATATTTGTAATATACGATAGAACATTAGAAATTAACGATGATTGTACATATATTACAAACATGTATTTAATTCCCATTGTACATAAGTAATACCAGCAATTATATATACATGATGCTATATACAAAAATATATAATCATATGTGTATGTATTTATTTATATATATAGACATACATATATACATGTATATATGTATGTATTTATATACATACATGCGTGTGTGTATACACACACATACCAACATATACATACATATAAATAGCAAACAAGCACTGAAAAAAATAAATAGCAAAATACTCTTTAGTACTGGTCAGTTGGCCCGGGACTAAAAATACCCATTTTTAGTCTCGGATGATACATACTGGTTGCACAACCAGGACTAAAACAGGACTAAAAGGATTGCCAACTAGTACTCATATACTATTCTCAAGCAGTGAGGGCTGCCATGAGCCTATCTGGAGCTGTGTCTCAGCAACTAGGGCTGCGACGAGGTGGGCTGCTGCTCTTCGGCTGGTGAGCACCCGTAAGTTTTGACATGTTTGTGACGTGGAATGGTTCAATTTGAAATTTATGAATAGGTGTAAACTGTGTTTTTGTGGATTTGGGAACTTTGAATTTCTGTGCATTGGTGGATTGGATTGGAATGGGATCTTTCAGAATTTGGATTGGTTGGGGAAGGCTGTAGATGGGAATGAGAATACGAAGTTGTAGCCCGAGCAGCGTCAGCTGTGATTTTTTTTAGCGTTGAAAAAGATTTTTGCAGGCTAATGGCGTAACTTAATTGGCCCTTATTCACCGGCAAAATGGCATTTCGTGTCTCCACTTGCACAAACATAACCACTCCCTACTAGGAGTGATTATTCCCATACCATCCATTATTCAACATAGATTATAAATCAGTTTACAAGCATTACTAAGCATTTGTCAATAATCGACTACAGACATAAAGTATTGCATGGTATCAAGGTACATGGCATCAATATCAAAGGATAGGCTTGCACAGCAATGTAGGAACACAGCTTCAACATGGCATGCTATGCAATTTAGTTAAAAACAGAACATTTTGCAGCAGGTTCAACATGTTCGCAGCAGAGGAGGTGTGGTGACTTGCCTTACTCAGCTCGACAACTTCATCCTCAGGGTCAAAAAGGTTCTTCCTCACAAACGTAACATAGATGACGAATGACTTACTCAAAATACAGTCCCACTACTAACTAACAAGGAATAAATACCAATTAAAATGGGAAAAATACCAAACTGGTGCCAATATATACATCTTGATTTTAGATGATTTTAGGTGAAAGTTTCACTAGATTTGGACTTAGGATGAATGAGTTATGGGTGTTTCACTGTTGGGCGACGGAACTTTAGTCCCAGTTCGCAAACCTTTGTAGTCCCGGTTGTGTAATCGGGACACACAATCGGGGACTAAAGATTGCTACATTTAGTCCCAGTTGAAATTACCGGGACTAAAGATGATCTTTAGTATCAGTTGAAATAACCGAGACTAAAGATCGCCATCGTCGTGGAATTCTCACATCGGATTAATAATCTCATCCATGATAAATCCCATAATTTGTTCTTGAACAGCCTTTATAAATCCTATGTGGGGGAGATCCTGCGTCATCCTAACAATTTGTCATTTCGAAAAAATGATATATAAATATATGAAATCAATAAGATGTGTGTAAATAATGTATGAATGATGTTTTCATACTTCCAGATCCTTGTCACTGTTCATGTTGCTTATTATGGTGTGTATATAGTGACAAACATAGTAGCTGCACAAGATGTTCCCCTGTGACTGCCGTGAACACTAAAGAAGAAACGAACTTATGAAATATATTTTGGTACTAGAGAATAAATGAGATATATAATTATGGACCATGTACATACTGGAAAGTCCATCCTCACATCCAGTTCTTCTTTGAATACCCCGCGAACGTTTGTTCAGAACCATGCCCATGCCCTGCAGTTCTAAACTATGATTAATGATCCAATATCCGCATAGTAACGATAGCAGCAATCATTACCTGTTAAGCATCTCAAAAATCAAGGTGAAAGATTCCTTTGGTTTCTGCATAGAGTTTAGGACATTGATCTTGCTTGCAGAAATGTCTATTACAAAAAGAACTCAGTGGAATCTACAAATTGCGCGAGATGATATATATGTCATGGTATCAATACAAGAAGAAAAATGGTACAAAAGGAGGTAAAAACTCACTGTGTGTTGTAGGGCAATAATATATACTCCTTGTAATGCTGCTACACCAGGAATTTGTAAATGTTATCCTCTATTTCTTGTTTAAAATCCCGTACAGTTGTCTCATTGATTTTGCAGGGGTCCATGAAACCAATCCAGAAAGCTCCCTGCCTACAGCATAGTTGAATCTCCATTCTACAGTGCAAAAAAAAGATGTGATCATGTATCCACCCACGGTAAATATTCGATGCAACATACGACGAGCTAAGGAACGAAATAAAATTAAACGACACTTACAAAACCCAGCAACTAACAAGAGTGACATCCAGGTATGCTTTGAAGATATCTTTGAAATGGATCCACATATCATCCTCTCCATTGAAGTACTCTGCGTCTTTAACCCTCACAGCGAATATGTCTCTACCATTGGCTGATTGTACCATGTACCATTGACGGAATTGGTACATCATTGTAGATAGGTTATTCACCTGCTCAGGCTTGACAAGTGGTTCGCCGAGGGTACGTTTGTGTTTTATATCCTCTTTTGTCGCGGTCTTGACAGGGGCAACCCCTAGCAGTTGCTCCTTGCTTAGTTTTTTGTCTGCCATAAATTGTTGTATACTGAGTTCATGTTCAGATGGCATTGACTCAACCACTTGTTTTGCTTGCTTTCCGAGCTGAGGGACATCTTTTGACTTTCCTTTAATCTTCGTATAAGACTTACGTATTGAGCACTCGTAGTCCGATGGTCAGCTCTTTTTCACCGGTTTGCTTATCTTCTTAAAAAATGCTTCAGTTGCTAGGTCTATTGGAATCTTCTTCTCTGGACTTCATCGCCTGAAGTGATCCTTCACCTGCCTAGCCACTTATGCGTCAGTCTCCTCATCAATCCTATCATATGGTCTTTTCTTCAGAAGGGACTTTTTTGGCTTGTCAGAAGTTGGCTTCTTCGTCTTTTTGTACGTTGACGGTGCTGGGGGAATTGAGCTGGTCCGTTCTTGGCGAGGTGCAGCTGGTTGCGATGGTGCAGATGAAGAAGGCAGTGCAGACTGATCTTGCGGAGGAGATGGAAGAGATAGTGGAGACCGACGATCAGGCTGCGGCGGTGGAGACCGAGGATTAGGTTGCGATGGTGGAGATGTACGAACCGACGCTGCCACTCGCCTAGTATGAACGATGAAGCGCTTGTTCCACCGTATGATTGAGCCGAAAGTATCTCCTAGCTTCGACTCTCCATCTCCACCGGGGATGTCCAGCTCAAGATCCTCAAAGCCTTGGCAAACCTGCTTCACCTCGACCTTTGAGTACCCTTTAGGAACTGTTCAATGTCTTCTTCTATTAGCACTTCTTTATTCAAAGTAGCATCAGCATCACTAGTGCTTGCATCTTTCTCACAAGACTGCATAAACATTGTTGCTGTAATAATACATAAATACAAAAATTTAGATATTTCATTAAATTTTCATAATTTTTGTCATATTTGATGAAAAATGGACATAATTAGTGCAACATCATACTTCAACAGAATCTTGCAAATTGAAAATATCAAGAGACCATGTTTCTACTAACTGATCTTCAACATCATAATTCAGATTTTTTTTCAACCTCATAATCAATAATATTTTTTCTTAGTACAGAACTTTACAATTTAAATTCTTCATTTGTTTTGAAATTTTAAAAGTTAAATCTATCACCTTGGCAAATCCTTGCTCAAATACACTCTCCATTGTTCCATTTTCAGTTTGTTCCACCTGCATTCACAAAATAGTTTACAATATTTTCAGCTCATTTTTCTACATGATAAGTTAAACACAACTTTACATTAATACCTCATTCATCATACTATAATTGAATTCAACATTTGTAGTGTTGCTTTGAAATTTTGAAATCTGCAGCAATTTTTTAATTAATATAATATATTACCAAAAAATAAAATTTCATAAAATGTTCCATTAGACTAGCATATAAAGAAAATTTACCTCCAAATCATTGCATATTGTATCGATACAATATGCTCCATTATACTAGTGTATGAAGTAAACGAATCCTGCTTAAAATAACTTAAAATCATCAATATCTAATCGAAATATATTTCAATTCAACATCTGTATTGATTTTGATTTTGTTGATTTGAAAATCTATAATTACTTCAATGTAGTCTTGCTCCAAAAGAGATAACACATTGTTTTGATATACTGTTCCTGCATAGTTCACATTGTGTTCTCCTGAAAATTTTAAGTAATTCATTCTTTACAAAATTGCATTCAAAATTCCATTAAACCTAAATACAGCAGAAAAAAATATATAAAAATAAATCAATACAATTTATAGGACTCTAAGTATACCTATTAATTGCTTTGTCACTTTACTGCTGCTGCAAACTTCAGGTAACAAAAAAAAATTGAATTACCAGTCAAAATAACACCTTATATAAATGAATCAAAAGAGTTATAATTTTATTACCTGAATTTGGGTTCCCTCTCTTTTATTCTATCCCCATTTTCTCAGTTGTATTATTTTTGTTTGATAGTATATCAAGCCTGTTTGAAACAAAAAAACATGATAAATATTGATTTAAATTTAGCTTGAAAGAACTTCTTCTACATTAATTGTACTCATTACCTAAATTATCTTTCTAGTAGTTGCTTCTTTCACTTTGTAAGTTTCTCATATTCTCAACAACAGCTAAACTTTTCCCTTTGTAATTGATTGAGTTGCAATTGATTACATCTTCTTTATGACTATTTCCTGCATATGACACAATGTATTGAATTTTTACAGTTTCATAAATGTAACTAGAATCGTTAGTTATTCAAGTATACCAGTAGCTTGATCTATTTTATTTGTGTTACTACCTATATCATTCTCCATGTTATTTGATAACAAGGCTGAAACAAAAAATATTTCATTACAATAATATCAAATATATTGTAGTAAGTCTGATTATTGATTATAATGTTGTTGCAATTGAACATACCTCTGAAATTTTTACCAAAATGGAAATCCTTATCATACTCCACAATATTAGATGTTCCTGAATGAAAAAAAATTGAAAAAAATTACAAGTAATAATCTTTGGTTTCCTGTAGCCCCTAGTTCACAGAGATTTTGAAATTTTTGTATGTTTTTTCCTTACCAGGACCACCTTTGTTATCTTGAATCATATAGGATTTTGTCATATTGTAATTTTGCTCAAGTAATTCTAGACATGTTTTTTAAAAAATGAACATTTGCATTTATTTCTACACAAGTAAGGAAGGAAGACATGCAAGTGATGAAAAATAATGAACCTAGATAACTATCAATTACCTGCATGCGTTGATTTTGTTTCCATTTCAATGATTCTTTTCCTTTGATAACTCCTTTGTTATACCTGCAGATATATTTAATTGTTGGTTTGAATTCATTTGATTAGTTAATTTTGTCTAAAAGACTAGATAGAAAACTAATCATTTATATCTTAGTTCAGAGAAAGAGATTAATAAAATGGAATCAAGATGAAACAATTTACAATTCATATGTATGCAAAATTTATGTATCATTTTGCTCCTTACATGAATTGTAGTGTCTCTGTTTTCTTCTATTCTATATGATTTAGTTCTATTGTAATTGTGTTCAATTAATGTTAGACCTGTTAAAAATAAAGAAACATTTGCATTTAATTTTTTTTGAACTAAATTAAAGAATGCATGCAAGTGATGATTCCGATTGAAACAATATCACTATCATTTACCTTCATGTGATGATTTTTTTTCATATCAATATTACTTTCTAGTTGTGATAACATTTTGTGATACCTACATATATTGATATTTGTTAGAGTTAGCATCAATTACATGAAAATAAAAGTGACATTACACTGTTTTTAACATGTAATTATTAAATAATTTCACTGTAATTTCACAAATTTGACTAATACCAGTAGTTCAGTTTGAGTTTTTAAAAGAAAGCATATCATAGTTCTGTATGCAAAGGATACAGAACTAAACTATGTTAGGATGATTTAATTTCTTGTTCCATGCAAACTAAACTATGATTTTTTTCTTGCTAATATATAAATTTATATTCTTTTGTACGACTAAATGGAACCATAGAAACATATTTATAAATTTATTTTATTGATTTCTTTTGACCAACAAAATCTGCAAATATGTTTGTGACATAAATTTTTAATTATGTTATTAGATTCTTTGATGTTTTTTTATCACAAGTAGTCAAAATTCTATAGTATTAAGTTTGTACAATATTAAGTTTTGTTCAGTTGTGCTATCTTTAAATTTTTCAATACAGTTTATGTATGTTTTTATTTTGTCTATGTTTACAAATCATGTTGCAATACAAGAATTAACTACATAAGCAAATTATGAATTTGATTCAAAATTACAGTTCAAATCAACCTAAACATACATGGTAATTTCTTTCATGTCCAGTTCCTTTCTTGCTGTGCATTCAAATATGAAATTTGTATAGTATTGGTGTCAAAATCAAATCAAATTCAGAGATATAATCAACACTTAAATTATGTGTAACATTGAATGATATTTGTAATGCTCCAGACTTTAAATACAGGGTAATCAAAGTAGTAGTACATATCAAATCTATTGTTCTTACGGTAGTTAATGATGAAACTTCTTGTCAGAAGCATGTAGATCTTTGAAGTTTTTGTTTTTCTATTGTAAGGGAAACCTTTTTTATTGAAATTTTCAAGTTTTTTAAGTTTTCAAATTTGATAAGAAAAATTCAGAATAATTTATCTTTTTAAACTAAAATTTTGAGTCATAGTTGAAGAATTTTGTACCTGTTGACTTGTTTCCATATTGGAATTTCTTATCTTCCACCATCTTGAGAATATTTGATGATTTCATATCCTTCTCTATTCTTTCTAAATCTGAATGCATTCTTAAATTTAAATATGTACAGAAATTCATAAGGAGCAAATCTCAATTTGTTCAAGACTTGGAAAGCATTTCTGTAGGTGTGTAATCACAAACCTCTTCAATTTTATACTTTTGGACGAAAATAATATTTATACACTATTTGTACCATATATGAAAAATAAACTACAAGTTAATTGAGAACAATTATTGCTCTAGTAGTCATGATTTAAATCAAAGTTTCCTTGTCAGTTACATGAATTTAGTATTGAAATTACAATATTTTTTCTATGTAATTATCAAAAAAATTCACTGTAATTTGATTTATAAGTTATAAAACAGATACCAGAAATAGATTTTTTTTGTTTTTACTTCATTGAATTAAGTGAGATTCAAAATATCTAAAAACAAAACTCTGATTTTGATATTAATATTGTATAATATGCAATTTTGAACCTAAAACAATATTCTCTCCTTTTTTATCAAAGAAGAAACTTTTGTTTGTTTTTTACCTGAATTTGATGCCTGTGTTTTCATTGCACTGATGCTCTTTGTTGGTTTTCTCTGTGATTCCTGTAAAATGATTGATATGCAAACATGGTTATGTCCATTTGAAGTATTGAGTAGTTTTCTGCATTTTAAAATTTTTCACAGACAATAAGTAACTTTTCCAAAAAAAAAAAACCAAATAACTGTTGTAGATTTCATCAGGTAAGAAATTAAATGATCCAAAGTGAAAAAAATGATTAAATTTCTTGTCACATGACTGGTGATCTTTTAATATATTTATTTTCATGTAGACAAGTTTTTCTTTTTCTATCTCATGCCAACTAATTTTTTAATGAGAGCTTTAAGTATCTAAGTTTTCATAGTTGATAAACAATTTAAATAAAGCAAAATGTATGAGTTATAATTGAAGAATATCATACCTGTTGATCTCTTTACTAATTGTAATTGCTTATTATCACCAATCTTTAGAACATATGATCTTTTCATAACCTTCTCTTTTCTTCCTGAATCTAAAAGCATTTTGAAATTTAAATATATACAGTATTTGACAAGGTGCAAATCACAATTTGTTCAAGACTATGGACAGCTTTTCTTCAGTTATGTAATTATAAAACTCTTCAGTTTTATACTTTTGGATGAAAATGATATTTGCACACTATCTATACCAGATTTGAAAAATGAACTACACGTTAACTCAGAACAAAAAAAAGTACCCTAGTAATCGTGATCTAAATTTGAGTTTTGCCATCAATTACATGGTTTTAGTATTGAAATTACAATGTAACTTTTAAGTTATAAAACAAATCCCATTAATAGAATTTTTGTTTAAACTTGATTGAATTAATTGAGATTCAAAATATCTCAATACAAAACTACGGTTATGATTTTTAATATTTGTAAATATTTTTATTTTATCCTAAAACAATATTTTCTCTATTTTTGTCAAAGATAAATTAATTTTTTTACCTGTATTTGGTTCATGTGTTTTCATTCCACTAACACTCTCCTTGTTATTTCCGGCTGTGATTGTTGTAAAATAAATAATATGCAAACTTAGTTATGTTAGTTTGAAGAAATTTTGAAATAATACAAGTAGTCTTCAGCATTTTAAATATTTTTCCAAACAATAAATAACGTTTCAAAAAAACCAAATCACTGTTTGTACAGTTCATCTGATAAGAAATTAAATCATCCTAAGAGAAAATAAATATTTATACAAGTATTTATTTTGTATCTGATACCAACTATGTTCTTGGATTTGAAAATAATGATTGGAATAAACAATTTAAATAAAGCAAATATATCAGTTATGCTTAAAGAATATCATACCTCTTGATCTCTTTCCATTCCAGATTGGAATTGCTTATCATCACCAATATTTAGAATATTTGATGTTTACTCTCTTTTCTTCGAGAATCTGAAAGCATTTTGATATTTAAATATGTACAGAATTTGACAAAGAACAATTATTTTGTACCATTGATTTTTTTTCTCTACAGGAATTAAATTTTTATAGTATTAAGTTATGTTCTGTTGTGCTATACCAATTTTTTTAATACAGTTTATGTATGTTGTTGAATTGTCCATGTTTTGCAGAGCTTGTTGCAATGCAAGAATCAACTGCATGAGGAAATTATGATTTGGTTTCAAAAATACAGTTCAAATATAGCCAACTATACAAAATCAACCAGAAGAACATACCTGGTAATTGTTCCTTTATTGCTATTCCTGTATGCATTCAAATTTGAAATTTGATTAGTATTGGTGCAAAAAACAAATCATATTCAAAGATATGCTACAGACATAAATTAAGTGTAAGATTGAATGATATGTCTAATGCTCCAAACATTAAATTCAGAGTAATCAAGTAGTAGTACATCTTAAATCTATACTTATTAGGGTAGTTGTACACCTATAAGTTCAAGTGGCTTAATTTGGTTTTGGTGATTAATGACAAATCTAATTATATCAGACTAATGTTTTTATGAGCTTTTCTTTGACTAGTCTCATTTGGATACGAAAATGAAAATGTTGAGAGGTATGTATTAAACTTCACATATTCTAACTTGGTCTCTCCTGTGGATCCAAAATATAGTGTGAGCTCTCTCATTGATCTTAATTAATTATGTGCATATGTGTTTCTTCATATCCATATGTATGCACATCTTGAGAGGGAGCTTATTCTATATTTTGTTTATTATAAGATCTCTACCTTGATTTGAAATCATCTTTCATCTCATCTCTGTATTGTTTATATCGGGTTACCATATATCATTAAGAGAGGAAACATTAAAAGATTTTGGATCAAACAATTTGCATAATTATGGCTTTGGTGACAGATGATAAACCGGCTTTATGAGATTAACTTTTCCTTTACATAAGTTGTCAACTAGGTTATTCCCAGATAACGAGTTGCAATAGCTATGCATTCTTTGGTGATGTACCTTAACCATGATAAAGATGATACGCATGGAGATCAAGCGATAGTATCACTTCTTATCTCCTACTTTTTGATAGTGAGAACATGGAGATCATGAAGGGATAGGTCCAACCATGATGAGGCAAATGGATGACACCATGGGTTGATGGTCACCAAGCAAAGGACATCGACATGTTGACAAGAATGAAGTTAAGCTTGTGATGAGAAGAAAGTCTTAACGAAAGATGATCAAGACCTTGGCATAAACATGGTTCAACCGAATGGTCACAAGTGTTGATCTTGGTTCAAGCAATGGCCCCAAGTTGGATGGTGCAAGGCAAAGGTATAATGGAGCTAAGAATGTTTTCTTAGTCTTTTTCCGATCTTGGTGTTTGGTGTAGACCGGATTTGCTTGATAGACACCGTACTATCAAGAGGGGTCTATGAAGTGAGCATGTGGATGATCTTGTGCCATATTAGTTCATACACATGTGGGTACATTCAGTGGGCTTGTCTAGCCAAGTGTGGCGAGTTTTCTCAAATCCCAATCTAAGAGAGAAGTGGGCACGTCCGATAGGAATGGGTAGCCTCTTGTGGTTTTGTCTAGCGTAGTATCCTTTGGAGTGTGAGCCCATTCTCCCTGAGAAAAGTTGTGTTTCTTGGATGGATTGTTAATGGTTGGATAGCCCTTTGAATAATCTTTCCATAGAGTCAAAGAACATTAATTTCCGACGATCGGTTGTGCTGAAAAGTGACCTGCAGTCTGATCGCAGCCCTTATGGCGATCTAACCATATTGTACTGTCCAGTCTGACCGCAGCTCTCATAGCGGTCTGACCGCTAACCTGAAGTTGAAGAGAGGTCTTACCTTGGCGATACAGAGCCGCCAAAGCCAAAATCAGTCTGACCGTAGCTGAACATGGTCTAACAGGCCGGATTATGGCGGTTAGACCACGAGTGCATTAAATGCACTATAACGGCTAGTTTTCTAGAGCCAATCCAAGTGCATTGCTTCATTGTTCGAGCTAGTGTGGCACTTGATTATCCTCGACAAACATTCTAGACTTGTTACTCTTGAAGGTTATCACCTTCTAGACAGCTTGGAGAAGTTGCCTGGTGACCTCTCCGAGAAGGTTGTGGAGGAGGCCCGGTGTTGATTGTGAGTGCTTGGGTTTCTCCATCTCCGGACTGGAGGAAGAACAATCGTATTGATAGAGGCTTGGGAGACCACTTTGGGACCGACTCCCACCTTGTCCATCTCTTGACAAGCAGGTTCGGAGGCTTGGTGGTTTGAGAGATGAAGTTGGGCTCGCCTCAACTGTGACGTAGGAAGATGGCAAACTTCCGAACATTGGTTGGAAAAATCCTTTGTCACTTATCTCTTTTATTTTGTGCCAATTTACTTTGAGCAAGTTTAGGTACTAGAAATTATTTATTCTATTATCGTCCTAGGCTTGTGTGAGCCCCCGGTTTTGTATACCGGGAACCCCATGTGTATTACAATACCATTCCCTGGATCAGTAGATGGTACACACATGGCACAGTTGTATATCTCAAGCTGACATCGTCTTACAGATCTTACAATATATTAATAATACAAGGGTAGCCCAAATGGAACCCGAATAGACCAAGCATGGTCGACAGCAACACAAAATACCAAAACAACTAAATGAAGTAGCGGAAGCGAAGCAGCGGCGGTCCATCTTATCCCACACGCATCGACTGGTGAACCTAGGTCCCTATTCCACCGTCCTCGGTAACTCCTTGCCAGCATAGCACATGTACAGGTCGACACCAACACCTTTCTAAAAGATGTAAATAAGCAAGAGTGAGTACCAACCGTACTCAGCAAGCCACCACTACAGAATGCATATAATGTTCATAGGGGTTCAAGGATGGCTTGGTTTATTTGCATAAAGCTAGTTTTCACAAATTATTTCACAAACCTATCCCACAACAGTTTTAACTGAAAACCACGTTAAGTTGAAGTTATCATTAACCTGCGAGGGTTCATCCACCTTCCCCAAGCCTCGCTTGGTCCGGTTTACCCTCGCATCCAATTTCCACAATTTTAACCACTATGACCTTTTTGCATATCAGGCAAGGTCACACCTTCCACACCCATCATATTTTAAGCAATATTACAAATTGACGAGGCTAGTCAAGAGTAATACAAGTCCCGGCGCTCATTAACCGCGAGCACGGCTATTCGAATAGTTTAATTTACTCACACTGCAGTGGATGTACGCTTTTAATCCCACACTCCGTGACTCACCCAACACATGAGACTTGTCACGGCCCGGTTTTTCAGTTACCCTCGCATGGCGGCACCCGCTCCAAGGACTATGAATCCCCATTGCACCCCCGGCGCCACATTCCTACCTCGAGCCGGTTGTGAGGGGAGTCCTGGCGCTCCCGAGATTGAAGGTTACATCATACATATATAAAGCTTGACGTCATTAAACCACACACTTCCACATTTCCATACCGATATCCAGAACCTACCATGTCTGGGGTGCCACCCCACGAGAATAACCTAGTCCACCGGGTCTAACCCCACTCAAGAAGTGTGGTCGTACTCGGTTCGTTTCCTGCTTAGCTTCTTGACTCGGTCCTTAACTGACCAGGGTCGGCGGCTTACCGTTCCCAGAACCACCCATATTCTATCCGTGCCGCCCCAGTCGAAATCACTTTTGTTTAATTAAGTTTTTGGGTTTTCACAAAGGTTTTCATGCTGTGGGTGGCGCTTATGTCTCCACCCGATCTCTATCAATCACTCCCATCGAGTGATCAGTGTAACCACATCCACATATCCCACATATGGAGTGTATAACGTCTATGTAAGCAGGGCTAAGCAGTGAGTAAATAATCACGCGTAAAGTAATATACTCAGGTAACAAAGGTGTGTAAATACATAAGGATAAACAATATCAAAGGTAAGGCTTTAAGCAAATGTAGGTACGCGTTTTATAATTAGCATGCAATTTTATTTGCAATCAACACATTTATAAAAATAGGATCAACATGTTCGAGGAAAGGGGCGTAGTGACTTGCCTTGCTTTTAGGTTCCTATATCTTCCAACAATCCCGCGTCAGTAGAATTTCCGGATCATCCACTACGCGATCGAAAAGAGAAAAACATCCAAAACCCTATAAAGCAGATAATAACTATTATAAACTAATTGTGCCATTGGATAGATCACATTTTTAGAAAAATTATGGAAGTTGAACGGAGTCAATTGGACTTACGGTTGAGGAGATATGAATTTTGGAAGATTAATGGATTTTCTGGAATGCGAAAATGAATTTATTAAGTTGGAAAGGAATATTCCCAAGAATATTCTTTTGGCTGTGAAGTAAGAGGGAGGCAATGTGGACTTGGTTTTGGGAGGGCTTGGGCTTTAGCCCAGAGATGAGGGAGGTCGGCTAGGGAGTTAATGTCGACTTTTTAGTCGGCAGCCCAATGGATGAGTAGGGACATTGTATAGACTTCTATAAGTGACTTCATGGTCTTGGTCCGAGGAACCAAAGGGAGGTTACATGGACTTGTGGATATAATATCAGGTCGGCTAGCCCAATGAAGTTGAGGGACATCAAGTAGACTTGTAGGGATTTTCATGGGCTTAGCCCGACATCGTGAGGGAGGCAATATAGACTTTCGCAAGTTCTAGGTCAAAGTGGGGCCCACGGGGAGAGAATAAATGTGGGGCCCACTAGTGGGTCCCACCTCCTTTTCCTTTTCTTTTTCTTTTTCTTCCTTTCCTTCTTCTCTCTCCTTCTTCTCTCTTTCTTTTCTCCTGCTTCCTCTGCTGTTCTTGCCGGGAGGAGAGGAGGGTGCCGAGCGAGAGGGCGCCGGCGGTGGGGCGGCTGGGCGCGTCGCGGCCGGGGGTGGAGCGGCGCCGGCGGCGGCGCGGGCGCGCGGCTGGGAGCGCGCAGGCAACGGCGCGGCTCGGCCCAGGCGGCACGGCGGCTGCGGGCGCGCGGTGGCAGCATGCGGGTGGCGCGGCGCGCGCGTGCGGCGGCCGGGCGGCGCGGCTCGGCCGGGGGCGGCGGCGCGCGGCTCGGCAGGGCGGAGCGGCGCCGGCGGTGCAGGCCGGGGACAGCGCGCGGCTGGGGATGCGCGCAGGCGGCGCGGCGGCTGCGGCCAGGCAGGCGGGTGGCTCCGGCCGTGGCGCGCGGCAGCGTGGGTGCCGGCCACGGCGCTCGGCCGAGAGGCTGCGCCGGCCGGGACGGCACTGCTCGCGTCGCGTGGCCAGGAGGCGGCGCCGGGAAAGGCGGCAGTGGTGGCCGGGCTCGGCCAGGGGCGCGGCGCGCGTGCGCCGGCGCTCGGCCGGGCCAGGCGGCTGGAGGGGCGGCCGAGCATGGCGGCACGGCGCGGCAGTGCCACGGCAGGGGCGGCGGCGCGCAGCCGAGGCGGCCGGGAGGCGGGTCGGTGCTGGCTCGGTTTGCGCGGCACGGCCAGGAGGTTGGTGGCGCGCGGCTTGGCCGATGTCCGCGGGAGGGAGGTGGTCGGCCGGGGCAGCTCGGCACGAGCTGGGCCACGGCATCGGCCGGGCGCAGGGGTGACGCGGCTCGGCCGGGCTGGAGGAGGCCGGGGGCGGCTGTGCGGCAGAGCGCGCGCGATGGCCGGGCGTAGCCGAGGTTCACGACTCGGCGGCCGCGGCAGGAGACGACGTGCTGGCCACGACGTCGGCCGTGCGCGAGCTGCTTGGCACCGGACGGCACGGCGGAGTGGAGGCCGAAACGGTTCACCGGACAGGGGCGACGCCGGCCGGGGTTTCGGCCGAACGACGACGACGCATATGCATACACACGGCTAGCTAGCTGCATGCATGTGAGCTGCTTGCATGCATGCATATGCATACACACGACTAGCTAGTTGCATGCATGTGAGCTGCCTGCATGCATGCATGCACACGGTTAGCTTGTTGTATGGCGCATGCATGGCCGGTGGTGAAGCGGCGATCGTTGCGGAGGGCGGCCGCGCAAGGAACGGGTACGGTGTTGCGCCTCACGACGTCACCGCGCCGCGGCAACAACGGTAGACGAGGAATGCGGTAAGGAAGCAAAAGCAAGAGGAAGAGCAGGAGAGGAGCTCACCTTGCGGCAGCCGGGTAGCGGCGTACCGGGCGACGGTCCTCGCACGAACTACGGTCGTCGAGGTACAGCCTGGGGATGGTCGACCCGCGGATCGTCCTCGCACACCACGTGTTCGATCGATGGTAACAAACGAACACACAGTGTTAAGGAATAAATGTTAGCGGGTTAGTGCAAGTTAGGGGTCAGGGGTTAGCGAGTTAGAGGTCAGCGGGTTAGTGAGTTAGAGGTCAGCGGGTTAGTGAGTCAATGGGTCGAATGTTAGATGTTAGAGGTTAGCCGTTCGATAAGTTAGTCGTTCTCGGGGTTCAGATGACGGCGCGGCGGCCTACCCGTCCTCTTGCTCAACTGAGGCCCAGCCGGAGCCGGCCGCGGTGGAGCAAGCGGAGAGACGGCAGCGCGTGCGCGGGAGGAAGTGGCTGAGAGGATGCAGAACGAGCAGGAGGAGAAGAAAGAATGGAGAGGGACGGTTGCGTATTCGGCTATGGTTGCCCTTATATAGGCTTCACCGCACGAGCTCGTCTTGAATGGCCATGAAGACAGGGACGGGGTAGTTGCAGCGGCCGCGCGGGTTGGTGCGCATGCCAGCTTAGGCTCGACTAGCCGCTTGCATGCAGGCATACGCATAGCTAGCCAGCTGCATGGTGCATGCTCGTGGCTGACTTGCTTGCATGCATGCACATGCACAACTAGCTTGTTGCATGGCTGGCGGCGGTGCGAGGTTGAGCAGGATGCGCGTGGAATGGCCGGCAAGCTCGCCGGTGAGACGGGAGCGGAAGATGGCAGCCGGTGGTGTCGCAGCGGCCTCGTCGTAGCGGCGCGGCGTGCGGCGACGTCGCCACCGAAAACAGTATGGGGGGAGAATTAGACTTTATTTTTACTACCAACCCAATAGGAATGAAAGGGCTCGGGGAGGCAACATGGACTTTTCCAGAAAAAGCCCAGCAGGAAGGCCACGGTAGAGGGAGTGGAAATGAACTTGTTTTGCGGAATGGGTTGGGCTAACAGAGGGAAATGTGGCCCAAAGAAATAGGATGTTCGAATATTTTCTTTGGGATATGAAATTTGGAAATTTGAAGGGGGTTTGAGATAGAATTTGTACAGAGGACAACCTTTTCGGTAAAAGGATTTAATCGAGATCTTTTGGCACAGATTCTAGACACACACAAATAAACAATAAACAAGCAAACTAAAATTATGCCTGAGGACTAGACTTTGTCTGAGGAGGTCATATCCTTGAAAATAGCCTATTAGGAATTTATATTTCGCAATTAAGGTTTCTAGTAAATACTTTACCAATAGACATTATTTTGCAAATAATTTCCAAAAGCTTATCACTCTATATAAAGGTGCATAGAAAATAATCAAAGCTATTTCTTTAGTGGAACAATATTTGTTTTAATAAACTATCCCTTAATGGGTTTTATCCAAAATGGTGATACATTTAGATATATAGCTTTATTTATAAAGTAAATATGCTCAAGGGTTTTTGTTTTTCGAAAATAATTGGCATATGCAAATCATAGCTCCTTGAATAAATAATATTTGAAATCAAATATCGACGTATCCTCAGACGTTCGTCTATTAGCCCACGTGTAAACGAAAAACGACAGATCGAATTGAGTTAGTTCAGGCATGAATGTATTTTGAAAAAGATTTTTGGTTATTCTGAATTTTTAATTCCGTATTCCAAAGTCGAAATATTCAGGATGTTACAAACCTACCCCCCTTAAAATAATCTCGTCCCCGAGATTACTTAGGGGTTAGAAAAAGAGAGGGATGGTTGCACTCCGGGAGACTTCTGAAGAAACACAGAGGCTGAGGTACCATGAATTTTCCAAATTATACAGGTTCGGTGCTGGGCTGGTGAAGAACATCCTGGTTCACTGTCCTGACCATTTTAAACTCCTTTTTCACGCGGATAAGCTTGCACTTTTTCTGGGGACAGGCGTCGGTACCTTTATCTTTTTTTTGTGATTCATATGCATGCGCATGTGGCAGTGGTTGTAGCGCGCAACGACTGGTTGTCGCAGTGGTACCTTGTGTACTCTGCGAGGTTCATAGCCATTAACCGGGGCATCCAAATATTCAACGGCTCGTTTCGAAATACACCGGTCTATCCAAAATTTCAAATCGCCCTGTACACTTGGGTAGTTGCTTTGCCAGGCGTGCAACTTTTGATAAAAAGGGGAAGAGAGAGGGGGCTGCTTTACGCCTCTTTGCGCGGTAGCCCCGAGCGGAGTGTGAGTGGAGGGTGGTGTAGCTCAACTAAGGGAGGAGATGGAGCGGCGGCTCGGCGGTGGAAGCGACCTGGATGGCGGCGAGCGCGGCGCTAGCTACCACGGTGCCGGTGGCGGCGCGGAGCGAGGCGCTGCGGCGCAAGGTGCTCCGAGCGGGGGCGTTGCGGCCAGGGGTGAGCTACGCCGGCGGTCGGGGTCGGCGACTGCTGCGGTTGAGTCGCAGCGGCGTGCTTCTTCTCCGGCGCAGGCGGCAAGCGACGCCATTGGGGGCGGGGCTGCTGTGATGATGGCGCGGGGACATCCCAATCGAAGAGGGACCTTCTTGTCGTGGGTGTGCATTGCCTTGTACTGGGTGTGGGTATGGTCCGGCCTACAGTTTGTTAGCGCAACTATTTGCGCCACTTTATCTTGGTTGGTGCGTCCAGTGGTCATCCTTTGGGGGTGGTGGCGCGTGCTTGTTGCGGACGAGTATGCCGACCACCTATGTGAGGCGGTGTTCCTCCTCATAGTGTTGGCGCCCATCGTCTTCATTTCCGTTCTGAAGGCGATGTTAGAGTAGGTAGTTGACGACATGGTTGCCAAACCTTGGCATGTATCCCCTATGTATCGATCTTCATAGTCCATCTCTTTAATCTTTGGCCTCTCGTGTCATTAGTATGGTTGTCTCTAGTTTGTACTTGTGCCTGACTTGGCTTATCCGTTGATGAGGCTTGATTACTAACGGCATTATGGGTTTTCCGAACAGGTTCATGCCTGTTTTAACTTTGGGTATCTAGGGGTTGCTTTCTCATTAGACGAGATTATCGTTCAATCTTGAAATAGTTCAATCCGTCGGATGGCTTTCTATGGAAAGGGCAGGTCAGCCTAAGTGTGGACACAGACGACCCTTTCTGAACAATGGATTCATGGCAGGCAAAAGGTTGTGTTACCCTTCATCCAATTTCTCCTTTGAACGAGATAAAAGGGGAATACATCCTTAGTGAGGAAAAGGGAGAGTTGCTACTACTGGATAAGACATTTCCCAACAAGGGTCTACACACATAGCTTGCTCATGGTGACGGTGGAGGCGAGAGTGGATCGAACTCCAGCGGAGGCTTCCTGCGAATCCTGGTCAACTTGTGGCCTTGGATGCGGCGAACTATCTCAGATGCTTGCAAGAGTTGTATGGTAGTGCACTCCAGAGATAAGCGCTGGTAGCGGGCTTCTAGATCGGCATACCGATCTCGAAGTTCATCCAGTTCTTCGAGGGCCTGCTCATAGGCGTTCTCAGTGGTGCAGGCTAGCTTGGAGAGGAGAGTGCACCTGCTCCCTTCGAGTTGTCCAGTCGAGCGGAGGCGGCACCGGTTGTCGTCTTCTTCGCGATAGGGGTGGAGACCAAAGCTGTCGGCTACACCCAAGGGGACGCAAATCTTGCAAAGCCGTAGGAGGGCCTCACGAAACACATCCTTGATGGCAGCTTCAGAGGTGATTCGAGGATGGCGAGTCTGGAAAGCGACCACTTCATCTCCTTGGAAGTGGAGGAAGACTTTCACCTTCCAGCTCTTCTGGGATCCCTGGACGATTTGCTCGCCACAGTAGACGGGCTCCTCAAAGAAATCGAGTTGCCGGAGTAGGTGGCCTAGTTGTTCGGCATACCCGTTAGGGTTTTCCATGGCATGCCCCTCCATGGTTACGGGTGGGTTTTCCATGGGCTTGGGTTTCTGGCTAGCTTAGACCAAAAGAAGGGTGCCCTTTATCGTGGTTGCTTGGGGTTCCTTTTGTAGGCACCATCTTTCGGTGGCTCCTGTTATGGGGTCAGCATCTCCAGTGTTTGTGCTTCTCACGGTAAGTCCTGTTCCACTTACTGGTGGTGGACAGTATCTTGTCATGTATTCCCGAGGACTGGTGGTCATGGTTCTTGTCAGCCTTGGTTTGACGGGTCTTAAGGCGATTACATGCCCATAAAACTGGATTATCTTATGGCTGGGCATTTTGCTGCAGAGTCAGTCCTTAGAGTGTCCAATGAAATTTTCTTGTTCTTCCTGTCATGGGCATGGCTACTTCGGGTCCTTAATGAGTCGTCTGGGGCCGCTTGTTGATGAGGGCTTGAATACTGATTTTATTATTAGTTCATCGCCGTACTTACATCGCTTCCTGCTCGGGTAACGGGGGTCGCTTCTTTCTGTTAGGTGTGCTTATTAACCAAAACTTGGAATAACCCATACTGACAACAATGGGCTTCCCAGAGGAAGGCATGATGATCTAGCTACGAACAAAATGTTCAGCTGCAAACCATGAACTTATGACGGACCAACGGTTTCATTCCATTCATAACAGGATACAGGGGTACAACTCCAGGGGTAGGGTACAATTCAAGGGAAAGGGAAAAGGAACTACTACGCTTAACAGTGCAAAGCCTAATAGAGGTTTGCACACCTAACGGTACTCATGGCGATGGCGCAGGGGAGACTAGATCCATCCCTAGGGGGGACTTCTCGCGTTTCCTGCTCATCTCACCGGCTTTCATCATACTGGCCGCCACATTCGCCTGTGCAAGCAGTGCAGAGGTGTTCCTGTGGGTCAGCCGCTGGTAACGGGCTTCCAGGTCTGTGTACTGGTCTCGAAGCTCGTCCAGCTCCTCGAGTGCCTGCTCATAGGCATTCTCGACAGTGCAGGCTAACTCGGAGAGGAGAGCGCACCGGGTTCCTTGGTCCTGTCTGGTCACGCGGAGGTGGTACCGGTTGTCTTCTTCGGTGCGGAATGGGTGCAAGCCATAGTCATTGACTATACCCAAAGGGGCGGAGATCTTGCAAAACCGATAGAGGGTTTCACGAAGCACATCCTGGAAGGCAGCTTCAGGGGTGATCCGGGGATGACGTGTCTGGAAGGAGATCGCCGTTCCTTCTCCTTCTCCCTGAAAGGAAAGAAAGATCTTCACCTTCCAGTACTTCCGGGATCCTCGGACGATCTGCTCACTATGGTAGATGGGTTCAGTGAAACCACCTAGCTGCCGAAGTATGCACTCCAGCTGTTTGGCATATGCATTGGGGTTGTCCTGAGGTGGACAATCTGTGGTTACCATGGGGTCACTGTGAGGGGGGTTCTCTGTGGTTGCCATGGGGTTGTTCTGAGGGAGACTCCCTGTGGTTACCATGGGGTCTGCCATGGGGCTAGGGGTTTTTTTTTTCTGGCTAGCTTGGTTCAAAAGAAGGGAGAGGAGTGATGCATTTCCCTGGGGTAGCCTGGGGCTCCCTTTATAGGCATCGACCACTGGCTACTGTGATGGGGTCAACAACTCCAGTGCTCGTGTGTCCCGGTGTGGCCTGTTCCAATTATTGGCGACGAGCAGTATGCTATTGTGGATCCTGTCAATCGAGGCTCCTGTTGTGTTCCTGTGGGTACTGTTGAAATATGGCGATTCCCGGGTCTTCCGGAGTCCTTGGTCGGTACTGTTTGGGTCGCCGTCCTTGTGGTCGAAGCTTTCGGCTGAGGTCGCACTCCTATCTTCGTAGGTTGCCGAATTCCCAAGTGGTTTTGTTGTGGTCGGCTTACTGTGGCTGTACCGGGTGGGGTCTTAACTTAACACTTGTCGATCCTAATTGTACTCATGTTGGTAATCATCCTTCATCCTGACAACACCGGTATTTGGAAGATTAGGGAGGCATGAGAAAGTCCATCGGGAAGAAAGAAATAGAGTTTTCTAAGAAAGGGCTGCTTAATGGGAAGTTTTAATTGTTCGGGTGATGTGTATCATATACTTGGTGAGCACACAAGGGAGGGGGGGTGAGTAGTTAACTGCTTAAGAGCTACTACACAACAAGAAAATCAATGCACAAAACGATGGGTTGCCACCCCATACTGCAATAACTCACAATAGGAGGTGGCTTATGCACAATACAACGTCTACGACACACATCTAAGGGTATTTAGTCAGATCGGTTAGTGGTTCATGAGGTCCTAATAAACCAGCTATCTCTTCATCCTTAATCCTTATAGTCTGTATAGGAGTATTTGAAATTAGAGTGGTGAGTAGGGGTTGGATATAAATGAATTTTCAAAATTACTCGAGAAAGAGGAGTAGTAAGAACCCATGGCTTTATCAAAATAGTTTTTGCAAATATATAGCTTGAGGGTAATAGGCTGCACTAAACCAGTCCTAGGTTTTAACGGTGGTTACAAGGGTCCTTAGGTCCTGCAGTCGTCTTGCTCTGATACCAACCCTGTGAGCCCCCGGTTTTGTATACCGGGAACCCCATGTGTATTACAATACCATTCCCTGGATCAGTAGATGGTACACACATGGCACAGTTGTATATCTCAAGCTGACATCGTCTTACAGGTCTTACAATATATTAATAATACAAGGGTAGCCCAAATGGAACCCGAATAGACCAAGCATGGTCGACAGCAACACAAAATACCAAAACAACTAAATGAAGTAGCGGAAGCGAAGCAGCGGCGGTCCATCTTATCCCACACGCATCGACTGGTGAACCTAGGTCCCTATTCCACCGTCCTCGGTAACTCCTTGCCAGCATAGCACATGTACAGGTCGACACCAACACCTTTCTAAAAGATGTAAATAAGCAAGAGTGAGTACCAACCGTACTCAGCAAGCCACCACTACAGAATGCATATAATGTTCATAGGGGTTCAAGGATGGCTTGGTTTATTTGCATAAAGCTAGTTTTCACAAATTATTTCACAAACCTATCCCACAACAGTTTTAACTGAAAACCACGTTAAGTTGAAGTTATCATTAACCTGCGAGGGTTCATCCACCTTCCCCAAGCCTCGCTTGGTCCGGTTTACCCTCGCATCCAATTTCCACAATTTTAACCACTATGACCTTTTTGCATATCAGGCAAGGTCACACCTTCCACACCCATCATATTTTAAGCAATATTACAAATTGACGAGGCTAGTCAAGAGTAATACAAGTCCCGGCGCTCATTAACCGCGAGCACGGCTATTCGAATAGTTTAATTTACTCACACTGCAGTGGATGTACGCTTTTAATCCCACACTCCGTGACTCACCCAACACATGAGACTTGTCACGGCCCGGTTTTTCAGTTACCCTCGCATGGCGGCACCCGCTCCAAGGACTATGAATCCCCATTGCACCCCCGGCGCCACATTCCTACCTCGAGCCGGTTGTGAGGGGAGTCCTGGCGCTCCCGAGATTGAAGGTTACATCATACATATATAAAGCTTGACGTCATTAAACCACACACTTCCACATTTCCATACCGATATCCAGAACCTACCATGTCTGGGGTGCCACCCCACGAGAATAACCTAGTCCACCGGGTCTAACCCCACTCAAGAAGTGTGGTCGTACTCGGTTCGTTTCCTGCTTAGCTTCTTGACTCGGTCCTTAACTGACCAGGGTCGGCGGCTTACCGTTCCCAGAACCACCCATATTCTATCCGTGCCGCCCCAGTCGAAATCACTTTTGTTTAATTAAGTTTTTGGGTTTTCACAAAGGTTTTCATGCTGTGGGTGGCGCTTATGTCTCCACCCGATCTCTATCAATCACTCCCATCGAGTGATCAGTGTAACCACATCCACATATCCCACATATGGAGTGTATAACGTCTATGTAAGCAGGGCTAAGCAGTGAGTAAATAATCACGCGTAAAGTAATATACTCAGGTAACAAAGGTGTGTAAATACATAAGGATAAACAATATCAAAGGTAAGGCTTTAAGCAAATGTAGGTACGCGTTTTATAATTAGCATGCAATTTTATTTGCAATCAACACATTTATAAAAATAGGATCAACATGTTCGAGGAAAGGGGCGTAGTGACTTGCCTTGCTTTTAGGTTCCTATATCTTCCAACAATCCCGCGTCAGTAGAATTTCCGGATCATCCACTACGCGATCGAAAAGAGAAAAACATCCAAAACCCTATAAAGCAGATAATAACTATTATAAACTAATTGTGCCATTGGATAGATCACATTTTTAGAAAAATTATGGAAGTTGAACGGAGTCAATTGGACTTACGGTTGAGGAGATATGAATTTTGGAAGATTAATGGATTTTCTGGAATGCGAAAATGAATTTATTAAGTTGGAAAGGAATATTCCCAAGAATATTCTTTTGGCTGTGAAGTAAGAGGGAGGCAATGTGGACTTGGTTTTGGGAGGGCTTGGGCTTTAGCCCAGAGATGAGGGAGGTCGGCTAGGGAGTTAATGTCGACTTTTTAGTCGGCAGCCCAATGGATGAGTAGGGACATTGTATAGACTTCTATAAGTGACTTCATGGTCTTGGTCCGAGGAACCAAAGGGAGGTTACATGGACTTGTGGATATAATATCAGGTCGGCTAGCCCAATGAAGTTGAGGGACATCAAGTAGACTTGTAGGGATTTTCATGGGCTTAGCCCGACATCGTGAGGGAGGCAATATAGACTTTCGCAAGTTCTAGGTCAAAGTGGGGCCCACGGGGAGAGAATAAATGTGGGGCCCACTAGTGGGTCCCACCTCCTTTTCCTTTTCTTTTTCTTTTTCTTCCTTTCCTTCTTCTCTCTCCTTCTTCTCTCTTTCTTTTCTCCTGCTTCCTCTGCTGTTCTTGCCGGGAGGAGAGGAGGGTGCCGAGCGAGAGGGCGCCGGCGGTGGGGCGGCTGGGCGCGTCGCGGCCGGGGGTGGAGCGGCGCCGGCGGCGGCGCGGGCGCGCGGCTGGGAGCGCGCAGGCAACGGCGCGGCTCGGCCCAGGCGGCACGGCGGCTGCGGGCGCGCGGTGGCAGCATGCGGGTGGCGCGGCGCGCGCGTGCGGCGGCCGGGCGGCGCGGCTCGGCCGGGGGCGGCGGCGCGCGGCTCGGCAGGGCGGAGCGGCGCCGGCGGTGCAGGCCGGGGACAGCGCGCGGCTGGGGATGCGCGCAGGCGGCGCGGCGGCTGCGGCCAGGCAGGCGGGTGGCTCCGGCCGTGGCGCGCGGCAGCGTGGGTGCCGGCCACGGCGCTCGGCCGAGAGGCTGCGCCGGCCGGGACGGCACTGCTCGCGTCGCGTGGCCAGGAGGCGGCGCCGGGAAAGGCGGCAGTGGTGGCCGGGCTCGGCCAGGGGCGCGGCGCGCGTGCGCCGGCGCTCGGCCGGGCCAGGCGGCTGGAGGGGCGGCCGAGCATGGCGGCACGGCGCGGCAGTGCCACGGCAGGGGCGGCGGCGCGCAGCCGAGGCGGCCGGGAGGCGGGTCGGTGCTGGCTCGGTTTGCGCGGCACGGCCAGGAGGTTGGTGGCGCGCGGCTTGGCCGATGTCCGCGGGAGGGAGGTGGTCGGCCGGGGCAGCTCGGCACGAGCTGGGCCACGGCATCGGCCGGGCGCAGGGGTGACGCGGCTCGGCCGGGCTGGAGGAGGCCGGGGGCGGCTGTGCGGCAGAGCGCGCGCGATGGCCGGGCGTAGCCGAGGTTCACGACTCGGCGGCCGCGGCAGGAGACGACGTGCTGGCCACGACGTCGGCCGTGCGCGAGCTGCTTGGCACCGGACGGCACGGCGGAGTGGAGGCCGAAACGGTTCACCGGACAGGGGCGACGCCGGCCGGGGTTTCGGCCGAACGACGACGACGCATATGCATACACACGGCTAGCTAGCTGCATGCATGTGAGCTGCTTGCATGCATGCATATGCATACACACGACTAGCTAGTTGCATGCATGTGAGCTGCCTGCATGCATGCATGCACACGGTTAGCTTGTTGTATGGCGCATGCATGGCCGGTGGTGAAGCGGCGATCGTTGCGGAGGGCGGCCGCGCAAGGAACGGGTACGGTGTTGCGCCTCACGACGTCACCGCGCCGCGGCAACAACGGTAGACGAGGAATGCGGTAAGGAAGCAAAAGCAAGAGGAAGAGCAGGAGAGGAGCTCACCTTGCGGCAGCCGGGTAGCGGCGTACCGGGCGACGGTCCTCGCACGAACTACGGTCGTCGAGGTACAGCCTGGGGATGGTCGACCCGCGGATCGTCCTCGCACACCACGTGTTCGATCGATGGTAACAAACGAACACACAGTGTTAAGGAATAAATGTTAGCGGGTTAGTGCAAGTTAGGGGTCAGGGGTTAGCGAGTTAGAGGTCAGCGGGTTAGTGAGTTAGAGGTCAGCGGGTTAGTGAGTCAATGGGTCGAATGTTAGATGTTAGAGGTTAGCCGTTCGATAAGTTAGTCGTTCTCGGGGTTCAGATGACGGCGCGGCGGCCTACCCGTCCTCTTGCTCAACTGAGGCCCAGCCGGAGCCGGCCGCGGTGGAGCAAGCGGAGAGACGGCAGCGCGTGCGCGGGAGGAAGTGGCTGAGAGGATGCAGAACGAGCAGGAGGAGAAGAAAGAATGGAGAGGGACGGTTGCGTATTCGGCTATGGTTGCCCTTATATAGGCTTCACCGCACGAGCTCGTCTTGAATGGCCATGAAGACAGGGACGGGGTAGTTGCAGCGGCCGCGCGGGTTGGTGCGCATGCCAGCTTAGGCTCGACTAGCCGCTTGCATGCAGGCATACGCATAGCTAGCCAGCTGCATGGTGCATGCTCGTGGCTGACTTGCTTGCATGCATGCACATGCACAACTAGCTTGTTGCATGGCTGGCGGCGGTGCGAGGTTGAGCAGGATGCGCGTGGAATGGCCGGCAAGCTCGCCGGTGAGACGGGAGCGGAAGATGGCAGCCGGTGGTGTCGCAGCGGCCTCGTCGTAGCGGCGCGGCGTGCGGCGACGTCGCCACCGAAAACAGTATGGGGGGAGAATTAGACTTTATTTTTACTACCAACCCAATAGGAATGAAAGGGCTCGGGGAGGCAACATGGACTTTTCCAGAAAAAGCCCAGCAGGAAGGCCACGGTAGAGGGAGTGGAAATGAACTTGTTTTGCGGAATGGGTTGGGCTAACAGAGGGAAATGTGGCCCAAAGAAATAGGATGTTCGAATATTTTCTTTGGGATATGAAATTTGGAAATTTGAAGGGGGTTTGAGATAGAATTTGTACAGAGGACAACCTTTTCGGTAAAAGGATTTAATCGAGATCTTTTGGCACAGATTCTAGACACACACAAATAAACAATAAACAAGCAAACTAAAATTATGCCTGAGGACTAGACTTTGTCTGAGGAGGTCATATCCTTGAAAATAGCCTATTAGGAATTTATATTTCGCAATTAAGGTTTCTAGTAAATACTTTACCAATAGACATTATTTTGCAAATAATTTCCAAAAGCTTATCACTCTATATAAAGGTGCATAGAAAATAATCAAAGCTATTTCTTTAGTGGAACAATATTTGTTTTAATAAACTATCCCTTAATGGGTTTTATCCAAAATGGTGATACATTTAGATATATAGCTTTATTTATAAAGTAAATATGCTCAAGGGTTTTTGTTTTTCGAAAATAATTGGCATATGCAAATCATAGCTCCTTGAATAAATAATATTTGAAATCAAATATCGACGTATCCTCAGACGTTCGTCTATTAGCCCACGTGTAAACGAAAAACGACAGATCGAATTGAGTTAGTTCAGGCATGAATGTATTTTGAAAAAGATTTTTGGTTATTCTGAATTTTTAATTCCGTATTCCAAAGTCGAAATATTCAGGATGTTACAGCTTGCAAACCTCAACATAGGCTAGCTTCTTTGTGCACTTAGTTGAGACTAGTTGATTTAGGCTTTGAATTGTGAAAAACCGTTTTGATTTATCCTTCCGCATATATAATTCGGGTTAGCCAAAAGTTTTAAAACCACCTATTCCTCCCCCTCTAGTTGGTCTCCCTGATCCTACAACACCAACAAGGCTTAAGAATGTAGTCATATCTTTGTCTTATTTTCAATGTAAGAAAAATTGAAGAACTTGAATCTTTGATTTTTTTTAATGTCCTTCTTCTTTAGTACAAACTTAAAGTTTTATCACAGATAATGATAAATAACATTTTAAATTAAATATTACACTATTGGTACCACATTTGAAGAATAAACAAGAAGATAACTAAGAAAGCAATTTATACCATATTTTCCACCAATTACATGAAATTAATATTGAAATTATAGTATTTTAAAATGTAAATTGTAGGATCTTCTTTAGTACAAATTTAAAGTTTTATCATAGATAGTGATAAATAACATTTTAAATTAAATATTACACTATTGGTATCACATTTGAAGAATAAACAAGAAGACAACTAAGAAAGCAATTTCTACCATATTTTCCACCAATTACATGAAATTAATATTGAAATTATAGTATTTTCAAATGTAAATTGTAGGATCGAACACAAGTAAACAAGCCTACCAGAGAAGGAGTGAAGGGTAGATGATGTGACCATGGCTACTATTGATACAACAATTGCTCACATCATAGTTCAACCAGAAGACATCCAGATCAAGCAGTCCAAGTTCTGGATTCTAATTCGGCCACCTACTACAGTGCTGACTTCAAATGGCCGCCAAATATGCATACGAGCTCCGTTTTGGGCCCATGAGTTCTTGATGGAAAGCTCTTGGAGTCCTCTTTCCAATGGATCCAGTCTCATCTCCAAATATCATCCCAATCAGCTGCAATCTCATAAACAAGGTGCTACATCACCAATAATGGGCCTATGGGCTTGTAACTTTATCTGGGACCCTGGCCCAGGTGGGACCCATGTGGGATGCGCCCCAACCTGGTGGAACACGACCTAGGGACCCCCTTAGCCGTCCTCCCACCTCTTTAAATAGCTAGGTACCCCTTCAGGGTTTTTCGGGTTTTGTTTAGATTAAAGTTTAGCTTCGCTACATTGCCGTGTAATACCGTGATCGGTTAGATTGCCGGTTTGCTCGTTATGGAATCCCAACTTATCATTTGTATTTAATTTCTATTTGCAATTCAGATTGCTTTTATCTTGTTCTTGCTTGTTTCTTCGATTTGCTTGCAGGAAAAAGGTTGATCTGCACCGGCAAGATCAACAACCCACGGAGAGGTGTATCGATCGCTAAGGTGTAACACAACAATGTCTCGTACGGTTGTAGTCGGGTCGTCAACGTTTCTCCCAAATGGTAGTTATCATCAATTCACCGAAAGATCGGGCCAATTAGATATTTGAGCGTATCGAGTAGATGTCAAGGTTTATCAAGTGGTATCAGAGCAGCTTCGGGTTCATCAGGTGGTATCAAAGCAGCTCAGGGTTTATCAAGTGGTTTCAGAGCTTTCGTTGATCGGTGAGTTTTTATCTACCTATAACCAGAAAATAGCCATACAAAAAAATTTGCATCCATTACCTAGCCATCTTTGTGCCGCTGCATTGTTCTTTTTAGTTTTTTTCTTTGTTGAGTTTTGCGTTGCATCGTCGAGTCGTGTTGCTGGTCTTAATATCTAGTCCGTTTAGAGTTTCGAATTCTGGTCACGTTTAGTACCACTGTCATCGCCGCCGCCGTCGCCGCCGTGTCTTTGTTATTGTCAGGACCTTCAATTTTCAGATTGGTTTCCTTTTGTGAGTCCCCACCCCATGTGAAGCCGACCTGGACCACCCCACGTGAATCTCATCTTCCCCCATCCAAGTCCGACTCCCTCCCTCTCCTCTCGGTTTCAATCTACACCATGACTTCCTATATACTTTGGTGAAATTTTATTTCGGTGTCGGATTCGAGTTCCATTTGCAAAAAGGAATCCATACGAGGAGAGCATTTTATTTTTGTATAGATTGAATTTTAGGGTTTGGACTTTTACATTTCAGTCCCTATAAATTTCATATTTACATTTGAGTCCCTGTAATCTTGCATTCAGGTCCTTGAGTTGTTTTTGCTGAAAAAATCAAAAAAGAGAAAAAGGCAGAAAGGTGCTAAAAAAGAAAACAAAAGTCGCAACCAAAAAAAAAGAAAGAAAAAAGAGAAAATCAACTGTTATCTTTGAGTTTGCTTTCAGCTGTTATCTTTGAGTTTGCTTTTGTATATCAGAGTTATGCTTGAGTTGTTACTAGTGCTATCTTGTGGTACCGTTTGTATCTAAGCTCACGTCTCTAGTACGTTCTAGCCTAGGACCAGCACGGTACTTGACTTTGAACAATTATTCAACTTTGCATTCTCTGATTTGAGCATTTGCTAGTCCTTTGCTATATATTTAAGCCTACCCAGAGCTCCACAGATTTTATTATAGCCATACAGCAAGTGTTTGTCAAGGGCATCGATACATCCAACCTCCATTGGGACTAGGTTGAGTCAGTGTGGTCACCATTCCGCTTGCTTTGGTAAGATCTTGTAATAGCTTGGTTAAAACCTTGAGTGTGTGTGATATTTGAGCCTCTATTACCTAGTAGTTGATAGGAGCGTGCATATTTTTGTGTGTGTTTCTTGTTTGCTATTAACCATGGCAGGATTACGCAAGGGGATACGAGATGTTCATACTCAATATCGACTTCTTCACCTTCGACGAGATATGACGACTTCTCCGCGTGATTCATATGAGGTACCTGACTATAATTTTGCACGAGTAGAATCTAAGTTACCATTCTATGATGGTAAGTACGATTCTATTGTCTATGTTGATTGGGAGCTAGCAGTAAACAACGAATTTGATAAATATGATTTTTCTGATGCTCAAATGATTAAGGCTGCTAGTAATAAGTTTACCTCTTCTGCATTCTTTTGGTGGAGTCATGTTAGTAATAAACCTGAAACTTGGGATGAGTGCAAAACCATGATGAGAAAGTGTTTTGTGAGTTCTTATTACAAATGTATTCTTCTTGAGAAATTAGAACATCTGAAACAAGGTGATCGAACAATTAGGGAGTACATCTATGAATTTAAAGTTTGTATCATCTACAATGGTCTAAAAGAATGCAATGAAAACACAATGCGTAGATTTTTCAATGGGCTCAATTCTGAAATTCAGGTTATGCTTGCTAATGTAACATATAATCATATTGGACACCTATTTATGCTTGCTCGTAGCATTGAGAGTCAAATCATATCAAATGCGACAAACCATGAACAATATGATTTATCTCCTATTTCTGAATCTCCGATATCATTGTGCAATGATCATGTGCAAACATAGAAGGAGCAATCTTTTGTGTCTTCTATAACTAACGTTTTGCAGGGAGTTCAGAACATTCAACAAAAGGAGGAGAATGATGTTTTTGAGAAGAAAGAGGAGAAGCAAGAAGCACCTACGATGTCTGCAGAAAATTTGCAAGGTAAAATAAATGGTGCTGAGATAAATGAAGGTGAGTGTTCTGAAGCTGCGCTACGCATGTCCACTTTTCATGCTATAGTAGAGCAACCATTAGTGGAACCAATTGCTGAGATTCCTTTGTCACAAGTTGATTTGTTTGTTGTTCCTTGCGATAAAGAAGAGTTGTGTGATAATTTTTCACTTATATCCATGCCGCAACTAATGAATGAACATGTTATTCCTGTTATTAATTCTTTCTGCGTTGATTTTAAGCATGTTGTTCAGATTGCTAATGAAGTTTAGGAACGTGAATTGCTATCTTCTTTAAGTACTTTGGGCTATGTTCTATTTGATTACTTCTGTGAGCTCGATAATTTGAAGGAGAAATTATTTGCTATTGATTTGCCATGTCCAACTAATACGATATTTCATATCTTTGGTGAACATAATGATAGAGGAATATATTTGGTGCATAGAGTTTATATCTGTTCGAATTCAGATCCTCCTGTAAATGTGGATAAAACATGCAAGCTAGAGAGACATGATATTGCTAATCATATTATGTCGAGTTTCTCTTGTTTTAATTTAAAGAACCAAGTTGTTTTAAATGGACTACGCAAAGAATACTATATAGAAAAACCGAGGACGGTTTTCCGTGAAGAAGAGGAGTATGATGTGACCATGGCTACTATTGATACAACCATTACTCACATCATAGTTCAACCAGAATACATCCAGATCAAGCAGCCCAAGTTCTGGAATCCAATTTGGCCACCTATTACAGTGCTAACTTCAAATGGCCACCAAATATGCATACGAGCTCCGTTTTGGGCCCATGAGTACTTGATGGAAAGTTCTTGGAGTCCTCTTTCCAATGGATCTAGCCTCATCTCCAAATTCCATCCCAGTCAGCCGCAATCTTAGAAACAAAGTGCTACGTCACCTACAATGGACCTATGGGCTTGTAACTTTATCTGGGACCCTGGCCCAGGTAGGACCCATGTGGGGTGCGCCCCAACCTGGTGGAGCACAACCTAGGGACCCCCTTGGTTGTCCTCCCACCCCTTTAAATAGTTAGGTACCCCTTCAAGGTTTCTCGAGTTTTGTTTAGATTAAAGTTTAGCTTCGCTACTTTGCCATGTAATCCCGTTATCGGTTAGATCGCCGGTTTGCTCGTTACGGAATCCCAACTTATTATTTGTATTCAATTCCTATTTACAATTCAGATTCCTTTTATCTTGTTCTTGCTTGTTTCTTCGATTTGCTTACAGGAATAAGGTTGATCTGCACCGGCAAGATCAACAACTCACAGAGAGATGTATCGATTGCTAAGGCGCAACACAACAATATCTCATACGGTTGTAGTCGGGTCGTTAACGTTTCTCCCAAATCGTTGTTATCATCAACTCACCGAAAGATCAGGACAAGCAGATCCCTGAGCGTATCGAGTGGATGTCAGGGCTTATCAAGTGGTATCAGAGCAGCTCAGGGTTCATCAGTAGATTACGTTAGCGAAAGTCAAATAATCAAACTTTGATAGATCGAAACATACCTCAACCTCAAAAACCAATGGAACACACGTAATACAGTCTATTTAACCTACTAGGATCAGACTGATCGAGGTCTGTTCGGTCTGACTGCAGGTCACTTGACGGCCTGACCATCAGCCTTGCAGCCACACATGCATCTATGTACGTTGACCAAGATAGTACCAGGTCAACTCCATCCACAAAATGCACACATATGTACATGCACCTACTGTAGTATCACCTACTGTAGCACACTAGCACCATATACTCCTCTCTAATTTCCTTCACGAACACCGATACTTGCATGCACACCTCGTGAAGCCCGTTGTGAAGATCTCTCTCACATGACATCCATCCAACGTGTGACATCTTATATCTAACTTCATCATCTGACATCCTTGACCGTCTGGATCTCAACTCTTCACTGAATCTAGTCCCGATCCCACCGTTGACAGAAATTGACCTCCAAGAATCCTAACTTTACTCACCTTATCACATGGTATCCCGACCGTACCAGACCTCTGCTCCTCCCTGAGCATAGTTCCGATCCTCACCATTGATCAAGGCTGACCTCAAGTCACCTGCACACAATCAGACAAAACAACCGTTTCTAAGCACAGATATCACAACCTGACCCACATTAGTCACATGCACTCACACCAACATCCACACATAATCTCAAACTAATTTAATCAATAAATCATTTTCAAAGCCAATTGTTCATTACAAATATTAATCATGATAATGATTTCACATAAATCTTAAACAACCTCACTGCATTTTCATATCCTTCTATTTCTATTTCCTTGCTGCATCTGAATGCATTCAAATATATATTAGTGCAACAATCAAACAAGATTAAAGTTCTTATTTGAGAACGTTTTGAAAACTAAAGCAGTTGGTTTTTGAAAGTAAATTTTCAGAAAATTAAGATGACATTTAAGTTGAAAACATAGTATTGATATATCACAACCCAATTTGTCTTGCACAGTTCACGTGACTGTTTGATTCAAATCCTGTTTGTTGTTTGTCTAAATTTGTCTTGCACGGTTCACGTGACTGTTTGATTCAAATCCTGTTTGTAGTTTGTCTAGATTGCACTTTTGGAAATATGATATGTGAATGTGATGCATGGAAGAATAATGCATGTTGATTTATAAATTTTGATTACAAACTAATTTTCATCCTGTATCTGCTTTTGAAATGAAGTTTGTTGTTCCAAACTCAGAGTGTGTTTTATTTTGTTGGTTTGTACATTGTGTCACTACTACAAAAATCCTCATAGGGACCGGTCTTATAGGTGCCGGCTCATATAAAACCGGCACCTATAAGCCTTTTTTCACTTTCGTACGATAAAAAATAAAGAACCGGCACCTTTAAGGAAGTATAGGTGTCGGTTCATTAGCTAAAACTGACACCTTTATTATAGGTACCGGTTAATTAAAAAACCGATACCTATAATATATTGTAGGTACCGGTTCTTTTAAAAAACTGGCACCTATACAGAACCGAGCCGAGCTAACGAGCGAGCCAATCGAGCGCCGGCTTATCCGTATAATCCTCGATCTCTCCGGCGCTCTCTCTCTCGCTCACCTCTTCTCTCTCTCGCCTCTCTCTGTCTCTCTCTCTCACCTCTCTCTGACTCTCTCTCTCGCTCGTCCCTTCTCTCTCCCACCTCTCTCTCTCTCACCTCTCTCTGACTCTCTCTCTCTCTCGGATCCGGCAAGGCGACGGCCCGGTGATGGCCCGGCGGAGGTGGCGTCCGCGGCAGAGGCGGCAGCGGTGGGAGGGGAGGCACCAGGATGAGAGGCCGCAGCGGGCTCCGGTGATGGCGGCGACGGCACCCGCACTGAAAGGACCTTGATGTCGCCTAGAGGGGGGGTGAATAGGCGTTCCTAAAAAATTATCACAACATCATAGCACATTACAAAGATGAGAACTTTCGGTTCAAATTGGAACTTCCAATATGGGATTGAAAGTTCCGGTCTCAACCGAAAAGTTCGGCGGACAACGGAATAAAACACTAGCTATGAAATTGTAGCTCGAACAAACAAAATGTAAATGAATCAAAAGGTGACAAACAAGGTATCTAAGCAAGATATTAGGTCACCAATTATATCACTTAACCATACAAGTAGATCGGGTTAAAACAAGCTCAAGCACAATAAGAGAGAAGGCAAGAATGAGCGAACCAAGAGAGGAGACACGTGATTTGTTTCCCGAAGTTCGGATCCACAGATCCTACGTCTCCGTTGAGGGGCCACAAAGGCCGGGTCTATTTCAACTCTTTCCTCACGAGGTTGCACAAATGCACTCCTCGATTTCACTCTTGATTTCTTCCCTTGCGGAGGCGAAATCGAAGCCTTCACAAACTTTCCGAGGCACACCACAACCTTGGGTGCTCACCGGCGACGCCTAGCCATCCAGGAGACCTTAGTCCCCAAGAGTAACAAACACAATCGAAGATTTGCTTGCTATGAACTTTAGTGCTCAAAGTATGGAGTGAAGCTCACTAGCTCTCAACTTCTCAATCTCTCAATCCAACTCTCTTCCCTTCTCAAATCTCTCTCACAAAGAGGCACCACAAAGGTGGGGAAATGGAGAAGGCTATTTGGCTTTGGATGTGTCTAGTAATGCCCAAGAACAGCAGCCACTCAAAGGAGGGGTGGAGGAGTTTATATACCCGAGCCTCTCAAAACTAGACGTTGAAGGCCAAGATTCCATTTTTCGGAATTTCCGAAATGTATTTTCGGACAAGTCCGAATATCAACAGAAGGCAATCTCAGTTTCGCAGACATTTTCGGAACTTCCGAAAATTTTTCGGACTTTCCGAAATATTTTCGGAATTTCCGATAATTTTTTTCGGAATTTCCGAAAAACACCAGGAAACACGGCCATAACTTTTTGCTCGGAAGTCCGTTTTTGATGAACTTGGACTCTATAGAAAGCTCACTCAGAGAACTACCCAACTCAACCAAAAGTAAGGTCTAAAACCACTCAAAGGATAAGTTAAAACTTAGGTTTCTCTCAAGGTAGCACTAAGATAGGTCACTTTGAGCACCGAGACATACACAAACATATCGACGTTGCATCCCTCTTGATAGTACGGCATTCCTATACTCAAAAGTAAATAGGAAGAGAATTATACTAATAGGAATGCCTTCTTTCCATCTTTATTTCTTTGTCTTAAGGGACGCCAACGCCAAAACCGTTTCACCATATATTCTTCAAATGATTGATGCGATTACTTGTAGCTTCAAATGACTTCGCACGGTGCATCATGAGAAAGCCGTCACTCGTCCTTTACCACCGGATTTGGTTCTTCGACGCCAAGCTTCATGCTTGCCCTTCACCACCACATGGTCCATCGCGACCGAGCATCTCTTGCCTTTCACCGTCTTGCCATAGTAGCCACTTTGTATCCCACATATTCAATATCTTCGCTTTGTCATCCTTAGTATCTTTAGGTGTAATCATATCTTTCTTGAGTATCAACTCATTTTTTAATCTTGGGACCTATTTCTCTCATTCAATTCAATGAAATTGTTAATCCCAATAATCCGGTTGTCAACCTTTACTTGTTGACCAACCGATTACATGTATAAAAGGATATGAATAAATGATGAATATTAATCAACACCACAAGTGTCATATACTCAAATATATGCTCAAATGTAAAGATCCCAATTAAATGAAAGTGAATAACTTGGATCAATTACATGCATAACTAAGCTATAGGATTTGCTCCCCCTAAATGTATGCATACAAAATGTTTGTGTGAAGCAAGAGTATGCATAAAAAGATATGAAACATTGGGAGCTTATCCTATACAAGAATAGAAGGCATTTATCAAATATAGACAATAAAATAAAGACATACCTTTATCATCTTCATGTTCTCAATGTAAAGAGACTAAACAAGATATGGCTCAAACAAAACATTAGTCTCACATGCATATGTAATCACATGAAAATATTATATATGAATATATTAATATGTGCATAGAGAGAAGGAATGATACATATAACTTGATCTCCGTGCACTTCATCCTTGTTGTGATTTAGGTCCACCATTAACGAATATTTCTATCTCAACTCATATGAAGTCCGTGAACCATTTCTCACAATTTCCACTTTCATATCTACATGAGACTAGGACAAAGAAAATGCTTATAAAAATATTAGTCTCGTATAATTGGATTTATCATTAATCACCAAAACCAAATTAGTGACACTTGAACTTTCACGCACCCTCCCCTTCGCCAGATCCGGCGGGAGGGGAGGCGGCGCACCTCGACAACGGCACCGGCGGCGGTCGTGCCCTCCCCTCCGCCAAATCCGACGAGAGGGGGACGGCGGGCTCGTCTCTCTCTGTCTCTCTTTCTCGCCTCTCTCTGACTCTCTCTCTCTCGCCTCTCTCTGACTCTCTCTCGGATCCGACCGGGCGACGACCCGGTGATGGCCTGGCGAAGGCGGCGTCCGCAGCAGAGGCGACAGCGGTGGGAGAGGAGGCGGTAGTGATGGGATGGGAGGCCGCGACGGGCTCTGGTGATGGTGACGATGGCGCCCGCACCCTCCCCTCCGTCAGATCTGGCGGGATGGGAGGCCGCGGCGGCCTCCGGTGATGGCGCCGATGGCGCCCGCACCCTTCCCTCCGCCAGATCTGGTGGGAGGGGAGGTGGCGCACCTCGGCGGCGGCGGCGGTCACGTAGTCCTCCCCATGCGGCGACGGCGGCAAGGGTGATGAGTTCGGCTCGATTTGAGCCGACTTTCTTTTTTTTGGCTCGAGCAAAGGTAAAAGTGCTGGTTCTATTTTCTACATAGGTGTCGGTTGCCTGTATTGGTGCCGACCAATAGGTGCCGGTTGGAAAACCGGCACCTATAGCCGGTTCCCAACCGGCACCTATGATGGTTTCTATACTAGTGTGTTTTTCATATCTGAAGCAATGTGTTCTCTCGGACTTGAAGTTGACTAAACACTGGTATTTCTGTCACCAAAACTTTTGTTAACTTTTGTTAATTGGCTCATAATACACATGACAACTAGAGTCATACATCATATTTCAGAACCAAAAGGTTCAGATAAAATTTACTCATACAAATCAATTTCTACGTTAGTTTGATTTTCCTTTGTTGTATCTCTAAAATGTTTGTTTGATATGATCTGATTGTAGATGAACATAAAAGTTAACAAGTCACATGAATGATTCTGACAAGTTAACAAGGTGTAAAAAAAGAATCAGAAGAAGAAGATTCAGAAGAAGAATAATCAGAGAAAGATGTGATTGATTCCATCTTTTTTTCCTTTTAATTCCTTCGTGCTTCTAATCTGATTTTCCTCTTGACCTCAGTTTTTTTTCCATCTCCAAGTTTTTAATTCTTCTCCTCCATCTCCATCCTTTTATTTTTGGATAGAATTGTTCCCGGATTTGTTTGTGTGTGAAATCCTAAAGTGATCTTTTAATTTGCTTCTTCTTGAAGTGATCAGATCACGTGAGTTTCTAGAGGTGCTTCTTGGCAGTCAAGCTTTCTCTATAGGGTAATGAGTCACATGAACTGTGCAAGATAAATTGGGTTGTAATTATATTAATCTGTTGGGCCTAATTTTTGGATTTCTAGATTGCCATCTAATAATGCTAAAATTGGGCTTTATCTGGGCTTTTTATTCTGAAGTTCAATTCGACTATGTGTTTTATTCCTTGTGATTTTGGGCTTCATTTAGATTTGAGCTTTTTTCTGAAGATCAATTGGGCTTTATTTTTTATTTTTGATAAAATTGAATTTGGGCAGTGAATCTTGAAATTTTGTTATTGGGCTGAAATTTCATTATATGATGGACCTTTAACGTTGATTTGATTCTCTTTATGTTGTTATTTAAAAGAGATTCAGTTTGGGTTTTTTATTTGGGCCACGAATTAATCTGGGCCCTAAAAGATGGGCTTACAAATAAACTTTTCCTGGCCTGTTTTATAGTTTTTTTTGATTATTTGTATAATTTATATGCTTCAAATCCTTAGCCGTTGGATCTAGATCTGAGGGTGAAAAAATTTGACAGATTGAGGGTGTTTTCTGTGGAATGTGCAGTACACGGTCCCTTTTCTAAAATGATTAAGACCCACATATCAACCTAACAGATTTTCTATCGTATCGCCATGACAGTGCATGCACACGCATGTACACACACAAAAAAAACCGAAATCAAACTACCAAATCTAACTGTACGCCATTCGGCCATTGACAGCAATTTTCTATTTCCACGCTGAACACGAGCCATAGTTGCATCACTGCTCACAGCCTCACTCTATTTAAACCCCAATCACTCGTACCCATCCTATTACAACAAACAGACCACAGTTGCGAGAAGTTAATCGATCGAGATAGCTAGCTAGATTTCATTTCAATGGCTGCTCAGGCTCCCAATATGTTGGCACCACCGACCGACGACGAGCTGCTGCATGCGCAGGCCGACCTGTGGCGCCACAGCCTCTACTTCGTCACGTCCATGGCGTTCCAGTGCGCCGTCAAGCTCGGCATCCCCACCGCCATCCACCGCGCCGGCGGCGCCGCCTCGCTGCCCGACCTCGTCTCCGCTCTGTCCCTCCCGCCCGCCAAGCTCCCGTTCCTCCGCCGCCTCATGCGGCTGCTGGTCCACTCGGGCGTCTTCGCCGCCGCCGACGACACCACCGAGTCGGCCGGAACGTACCGCCTCACCCCGCTGTCGTGGCTCCTGGTGGAAGGAGAAGGCGCAGCGCCCGTCGTCAACGGCCACCCGAGCCAGGTGCCCGTGGTGCTCGCCGGGACGTCCAGGCACTTCGTCGAGGCGGCGATGGGGCTCGCGGAGTGGTTCAGGAAGGACGTGCCGCCCTCCTCGTCGGCGACGCCCGCGCCGCCGTCGCCATTCGAAGAGGTGCATGGCGCGGTGCTGTTCGACGAGAGCATGGCGAGCCTCGACCCGGAGACCGACACCATCTTCAACCAAGCTCTCGCGGCGTACGACCACTCGGGCTTCGCCACGGTTCTGAGGGAGTGTTCCGAGGTGTTCCAGGGGGTGGAGTCGCTGACCGACTGCCGCGGCAGCGACGGCGCGGCGGCAAAGGCCATCGTCGAGGCCTTCCCGCACATCAAGTGCACCGTGCTGGACCTTCCCCGGGTGATCGGCGAGAAACGAAGTGATGGTGCTGTGAAATACGTAGCGGGTGACATGTTCCGCGCCATCCCACCTGCTCAAGCTGTAATGCTCAAGGTAATAACTGAAATTAATGCAACCGTTATATTTCACCCACAAAAAACTTGCACGTATTGTGTGCCGTGCCATATTATTCTTCGGAATGGCTATATTAGTTTACGTGTCCGTAAAATATAAAGTTTTTTTTAGGGTGGACCCATTTTTTAGATTTTTTTTTTTTTGAACGAGAGAGAAAGAGAGCGATATTTTTTTTGAAGAGTAAAGAGAACGACTGTTTTAGTTAAAAGATATATACGACTATGCTAATTTTTAACATGATGCTGTATCATTTATTTTATTTCAAATTTTAGTGTAAATATAAAAAGATATAAGCCATGCTTAATTTCTTAAAGCACCTTTAATGATAAAACAAATAAAAAAGTGATAAATTTGAAAATGAGATAAACAGTCAAACATTATTTTTTAACGTCAACAGTGTCATACATAGAAAAACGGAGGCATGCAGTATATTCATGATGGACTTGCGAAGTTAAGAATTAATAGTTCAAAAATAAAAGGTTCATCTTTTTTAATTATGTATTTATAGTTCCTAGAGAGGTTGTCGTCAAAAGTTCATGACTTCACTAACCCATACAGAAGAACAGTTAACGACTAGAGCTACACAGAAAGTGGTGTAATGCAAATTGTAAATTTGTTAACTTCTACGTGACTTCATCTGTGGTAGCTTGTGCTTCACCACTGGAATGACGAGGATTGCGTGAAGATTCTAGCTCAATGCAAAAAAGCTATTCCAGGGCGTGAAGATGGAGGAAAGGTGATTATCATCGACATAGTGATTGGGGCTCCCGCAGGGCCGCTGCTGGAAGCCCAGCTCCTTATGGATGTGGGTATGATGGTGGCGACCAAAGGCCGACAGCGAGACGAAAATGATTGGCGTGATCTATTCAAGAAAGCAGGTTTCAATGACTACAAGATTGTGAAGAAATTGGGAGCTCGAGCTATCATTGAGGTCTATCCGTAGCTCCCAAATACTATGGAGGATGTGATCTAAGTGAATAAATGAAGGGAGTGCTTGCTTTTTGAAATAAAGTTTTATATATGTGAGCCTATGTCAAATTTGGCTTTGTTAATATGTGTAGAACTTTATGTTGAATGTTTCATGTGAGTTAATATGTCCGGCTTGCTTAATGCGTAAAACTTTTTTGTTCAATGTACAAAATACCTTATATTTGTGGACTGAGGAATACTTTAAATGAATTCAACATCACCCTCTACCAACTTCGTCCACCGACAAAATTCAACAGTGTTTGGGACACAAATTCAAATTATTTTCTTCAATATATCACAATTTTTTTCTAGATAACACTGTCTTCGACAAAATTAGACCGTGCTGGAATAGATCAATATATCATTGCTTGCTTAGTTATCCAACATGGTTTAATTCAGAAGGTAAAAGAACAAAGCTCTCATATACTTTCAGTTAGTATGTTATTTTGGTGACATTTTACCTTATGTCCATGGCTGATCAGATTTATCCTACCTCCACTGTTATAAGGTGAGGTTTCTGTTTTAGGTATTTACTCTACTAGATTTTGCATTTATTTTCCTCTGTATCTATTCTTGTTTCAAAATTTTACTTATCGTAATCAGTTCATCAAAAATGACTTGAAAATTTAAGCTTTAAATCCAGTAAGTTAGCCTTTACGGAGTACAGAAGAACTTCCTTTCATTGATCACATAAGGTAACAAAATAAAATTTCATCTACAGCTTAGTAAGATCGAAGCATCCTTTCCTTTTGACATATCCTTTTTAATAAACTAACAAGGTAGCCCGCACATTCGCATGGGTATTTATCTTATGTTATGTTTTAGAAATTTATATGGATGAAATATCAACCAGAAGATATATGTCACACTATAAAAGTTTTAATTCTCCACATATCTTCTTTGTTGTCGACATTGTTTAGATAACTTTTCTAAACTATTTATTTGCTTTAAACTATATAATATTTAATTCATCCCTATAAACAATTAACTATTATCTTCTTCATTGCCTAGGAAAAAAATATTCAGTAAACATATCTAAGTGTAAAATAAAAGCGAGGCGTTTTTTCTAAAAAAATGTAAGGTATTTTTTTGTTCCCTTTCCTACCAAATTCTAAAAAAACTATAATTGCTAATAAATATGTTTTTTCTACCATCAAGCTTGCCTTTCTTGTAATTGGCCATAATGTGGCACTCTAATAAATTAGAGAAAATTTTAGAAATTAAAAAAAAGAGAGCAAAACATCGAACTTTGATCCTCACTTAAATTGATGAGCCCCCTAATTAAATCCTCCCCGCTTTCTCCTCCTACGCACAACAACCCCACCATACCTCTGCTATGCCGACTCCTCCCCTCTCCTTTCTCTTCTATTTTCAATGAAACAATTTAAGATAAAAAATAGTTAGATATTCACCAAATTTTAAGTTGTTTGAACCATTGTTTTATTTAAAACTAAATCAATAATTCAATATCATAATACCCAATTATTTGTACTCGTTGCATAGTACCTAAATAGCTATAATATATTGTAATAAAATTGAGAACATATTTTATATCATCATACGCAATTCTATAAACATGCATGCATAACTAAGTTAGATCTAAAATATCTAAAAATACATGTGCGAGAAAGATGCTTACTGTGTGGAGCTTGAAGAAAATCCAATTTTATTAGTTTAACCAACAATACAGGCTACTATGGTGTTGGAAGAAAAGGTTTAATACGTACACTAATAAGGTAAATAATCTTTAGGACATTATTTCATTTACACAATATAAATACTTAGATTCTTTCATGTGACAAATTTGAATTGAGTATTCCACTACAAAGTAAAAAAAGAAGTGTGCCTATATGTCACGTCACATATACGATAGCAAGAAGCATAAATGCTATGTCCACGGCTACGAACACATCAAACTAATGGAGAATTAAATGTTGAATGTGGATAATATTTTTTCTTAATTTGTCTCAGGCTTAAATAGATATTGTAGGAGATATCTATAGAATTTTTTTCTCGAAATTACTAGGATTTTACTAATACATTAGAGTGCCATGTAATGTCATAGGAGCATTTGTAGGAGTGCTCTATTTATTATTTATGAAAATAATGCTTACAAAAGCCATATGATTGTAGTTGACTTTTAATAAAAAAGAAGAAATATCTATGCCATGAAATAAAGTGTAGACTTTGATTTACAAAATAAGAAGACTCTATCCCAAATTTCAACAAAAACCACTTTGTCCCGTTATCTGTAAATTCGCCTATTGTCAACTATCATTGTTTTGAAAGCTGAGCACCAATTTAATAGATGTAACACTTTAAAAATCTTAATCTCACACAAATTAAAATTAAATAATATATACTTGAAAAAACATGACTAAATTATGTTGTTTTTATTTTTACATATGTAGATTCAAATTAGTGTTATATATTTGTCAAGTGATATTTGATACTATAAAATATGACTTGAGATTATTTGTAAAATTATTACGACATCAATTATTATATGTCGGCACCATATGTCGTGATATATTTAGCACTACAATATATAACCATTATAAGTAATTAATAATTTATTTAATCAAAGCATTAGGATGATAAATTGGATAATTTAAGAGATGAAGTTTAAGTACATTGATTTGTTATTTTATATTATTGATCTATATATGTTAGCTGTGTATATGTTTTGTGGAGTGATATATTTATATGATAGAAAGTTTAAATACTTGTTTTTTTCCTGATCGTCCTATGTAGGTGTACGTATGTTTTTCCTGATCGTCCAATGTAGGTGTACGTATGTATTATGTTTTTCAGCCTTGTACCGTTCTTTTCCTGATCATACGTATGTACGTGTATATTTTTTCAGCCTTTTCCAGCGTATACTTTCTATCGTAACTGCACAATATATTATATTAGGAGAGGGATTAATAGATATAATCTATTGGTTTAAAATAATTGGTCTATCAATTTAAATGAAAATTAAGGGTTAGAGGTTTTTCTTATAGCGCCTTGTGACAACTTGAGAATCAGCTTGATAGCGTTTTTAGAAAGTTTAATGAATTTTTAGTATATAATAAATATAAACTTGGTGTTCTATCACACTCAAACTTATCATTTTCTAACTTAATTGCAAGAAATTGGTTCTTATTTCATTCTACCAATGTCCGAAGCAACCGTGCAAGCTAGCAACTAGTTAACATAATATATTGTATTTGTAGATTAATATTTATGACAGGTCGAAAGCCATAAAAATATTCGAGCTTTGGACATAGGCTGAAAGGAGGTATTGGGGAGAAACTTGATAGATTTTGTTCAAATTCAAATTTGAAACGAAAACTGTGAAACAGTTCAGTAAGATTCCTACAAATACATATTAGTAGAACCTACTGGCGCAAAAGATTTTCAAAACATATTGAAATTTCTGTAGTTCTTTACTGAGACATAATAACAGTTATGGTTCTCTTTGGCACAGCTAGAATCCAAGATTCTTTAAGTTGGATATTGTTATCTCCACAAATCCCATATTGATTATATTGATAATATATGAATAAATCATTTTGTTTTCATTATAAATAAAATTTAAAATTTTAACCCATTATAATTTAATTTACCTTGATCTAGCATCGTACCAAACAGGACCTAAGCGTGACAAAAAGAAAATATCGTAATGGGCCTAAAGACCAATGGAGCACGGCCCAATAAGCCCACTGATGTGACGGTATAGCTGTCCCTCCGTGGTCAATCCCCATCCACAGCACGCACCTCTCTTCCCGACCTCGAACATCCGCCGTCGACGTCATCCCCACCCCCCGCCGCCGCCGCCGCCGCCGTCGCCGTCTCACCGGAGCTCGGCTTTCGCCCGGGAGGCAGAAAAAACCGTTCTTCTGCTGCTCGTCTCTCGGAAGCAGGCGGTTCCCCCAAATCTCCCACATCCTGCTCCTGCTAATGGCTGCTTCTTCCCCCAAATCCCTACCCTAAAAACTGTGCTGCTGCCGCTGCAAACGCTATGGGTACCGACGCCGTTCGCTCCCCTTCTGCGCGCCGCGCAGCCCGAACCCGCAGCACACCGTCGGGTGGGGGAGCACCGCCGGAGAGCTCCGGCCGTAGGCGCTCCAAGCAAGCCGCCGTAGCTGGCGAGCGCGGTGGTCGGCGCCGACCCGCTGCCAGCGGTGAGGTAGGTGCTTCCACTCTTTCCCTGATTCTAATTCTGTGCTACTGCTACCCTTAGTGAGCTATCTCTGTGAAATTGGAGCAAAGGCCTTGTGCTTCGATGTGGGGATTTTGAACCCTAATTTCAATCTTTCTAGTGTTCATCTCTTTTTTTTTCGCTAAGCGGAGAGTGATTAGGCTACATTTGAGTTAGTGGTAGTGATTTGCTGTTGGTTTGGATTCTAGGAATGATACTTGTAGGTGGGCAGAGATGAAGAGGGTAGGATATGTAGTGGCGGAGGCTCTTCCTCCTCTGCTACTTGTTTCAGCTCATCTTGCAATCTTACCATTTTATAGAAATGGTTTGCCCATACATGCTTGTACTGTTGGATGTTGACCATGTTTTGACAAGGTCAAGTGTGGCTCCTTCCCATGGTGGTGATGTGTGCCTGCTATATGACTTGCAAGTGATTTGTGTGTTGCTAGAGGAAATATTAAGCTAGATTAAGCCACCTAACAGAGTTTTTATGTAGGTAATTTTGTTGTCTGTACATGATAACTCATGGCAAAGCTAGATTTATACTTCAGTGTATTCTGCTTAATTTGTTGTATGCTAAACAAAGTGTACACACTTATGTAATTTTAAGTATTATACTTCAAAATATTGTTATACTCATGTGTGTACTAATTATGGATGGTGAAGATTTAGTGTAATACCACAATTTGTATAATTTAGACAATAGTATCATGTCTAATTATTTTTTTATATATAATTTGGGTTTAAAAGTTCTAGCTTCTAATTTTTTAATCAAGTTGCCATTGTTTTGTTTGACCAATCACATGGCTTGAATTAAGATAAACTATTTTTAATTAGAATATAATTAATTGTGGGTTGTTTCAGCTTCTCAAAAGCTCTCGCCGTGGTCGCCCCAAGAACCAGCCATCGCCGCCACCACAGGAGGAGGAGGAAGAGGGGAACGACGGAAGCGCGCGCTATGACTGCATTTTTCAGGATGAGGGAGGCCATGATTTTGCACCGCCAGAGCTTGTCTGGGGCAAGGTGCGGAGTCACCCATGGTGGCCGGGCCAGGTGTTTGATGCTGCAGATGCTTCCGAGCTCGCGCTGAAGCATACCAGGGCAGGTGTCCCCCTTGTCGCCTACTTCTGGGACAAGACTTTCGCTTGGAGCGATGCCTCTGCACTTCTGCCATTCTGCACCAACTTCACGCGCCTGGCCAGCCAGAGCACCATGTCTGGTTTTGTATCCGCTGTGGATGCTGCACTGCAAGAGGTTGGTCGCCGTGTAGAGGTAGGCCTCTCGTGCACCTGCTTTGGTAGTAGCACTGGCAAGAGGCAAGAGATTGAGAATTCTGGTATCCGTGAAGGGGCTTATGGTGCCGTTGTAGATGGTGCGTACATGAGGGGCACATTCCATGGTAGACCATTTCTTGACTACATCTTAGCTCTGGGAACGAATCCACTGGCTGGTGCCGACCGTCTCGAACTTACAACTGCCAAAGCACAGCTTAGGGCATTCAATTGCTCAAGGGGTACTAGGCACCTCCCTGAGTTTGTGACCTTTGAGGGGATTGAGGATGTTTCTGTGGCGATCCCACACACCAAGAGGAAAAGGATGGATAAAAGTGATGGGGATGATGTGATGGACATGGAGAAGAAGCCAAGGCATGGTGAGAGTTCATCACGCAAGAAAAAGGTTCTGCGGGAGGCTGCAAAAAAGGAGATTATGGATGAGGAAGGTTCTGTGCCAAGTATAGGGGCAACAGAAGATACATTAAGTAAAACGAAGAAGTCAAAGAACCAGAACAGTGCAGCAAAGAAGAACAGAAACACCTCAAAAGATGCCGATGGGCTTGATATGGATGATGAAGGTTCTGTGCCAAGTAAAGGGGCAACAGATGATACATCGAGTCAAACAAAAAAGTCAAAGAACCGGAACAGTGCAGCAAAGAAGAACAAAAACACCTCAAAAGATGCAGATGGGCTTGATATGGATGACCAAGGTTCTGTGCCAAGTAAAGGGGCAACAGATGATGCATTGAGTAAAACAAAGAAGTCAAAGAACCGGAACAGTGCAGCAAAGAATAACAAAAACACCTCAAAAGATGCAGATGGGCTTGATATGGATGACAAAGGTTCTATGCCAAGGAAAGGGGCAACAGATGACACATCGAGTAAAACAAAGAAGTCAAAGAACCAGAACAGATCAGCAAAGAAGAACAAAAACACCTCAAAAGATGCAGATGGGCTTGAAACAGTTGGTGCAAGCAAAAAACTGTCCAAGAAGGCTGTGAATGAAACCTTGAGTGAGAGCAAATCAGCACGCAGAACAAGATCGACATGCATGAAGGGAGGCACCCCGGTGTCCTTGAAAGGCAGGGGAAAGGATGGTGGTGCTAAATCCTTAAAGGAGAAGAATACTGCTTTGCTCAAGGAGAATAGGTTGGGGCGTAGAGCTGGCTCTGCACGCAAGAAGTATAAAACCACAGGGGATGGGGATGGACTTGAAGATGGCAATGCCCATGTTTCTGTTTCTTCGGGCAAGAAGAGGTCAACGCGTGGTGAAACCTCGGTAGCTTCGGAAGCGCCAATCTCAGAGCAGGGTAGGAAGAAGAAGAAACTTTCTGAACTTATGGCAGTGACAGATAGGCCTAATCCTTCATCTGATGGTAAAAGCAAGGCTCGAGGCAAGCGTTCTATGGATGCATCAACTGAGAAACTTGAGGATCCTGATCGTGATTTGGAGGATACAATGAAGACTAGGAAAAGAAAGAAACTTGACACATTGGGGGATTTGTCTTCCCAGCCACAGCCTGTTTCCCGCAAGAACACCACAAAGGTTGGAGAATTGATGCACAAAGCTGTTGGTCAAATGTCACAGACACCAGATGTTCTCAAAGCTAATGGCGCAGTATCTCAGAAGAAATCTCGTAGCACTAAAGAAAGACAAGCAAATGCTCCAGACAAGTCTGCACATTCACTGAAGGTGAAAAAGGGCAAGACAGACACCTTGACAGAAAATTCCCTGTCTTGTTCTGAAATGCTGTCACAGCTCTCCCTAGCAGTATTTAATCTTAAGAAAAGGGATAGATTTTCCAGTGCAGGCATGATCTTCTTTACTGATTTCAGGAAGTACTCATATGCTTCTAGGTCTGATGTTGAGAAGGAAATATATGGGAAGGCAACTAACACTGGATCCTGTGCTTCTATTTCCGATGTTGATGAGGATATGCCTGAGAAAGCTGCCAGCACTGAGCCCACTCCCTTGGAGCAGCCCTTGGCTGATCATATGCAGGATGATTATTGGGCTGACATTCTGATTAATGTGGAGGAACCACTGTCTAGTCTCAGAAAAAAGAAAGATAAGGGTGTGAGCAGAACAAGAAAGAAGGAACATGTTAAAAAACCTGCCATGAAATCATCATCACTGGGAAATGTAGAGGAACCAACTGTTGAAGGTTCAGAGAAGAGGGACCAACCGAATGCTGAAACACAACTGAGTGTTGCAAATGGAACTAAAGTAAGTTCTGAAGAAACGGAAAGTTCCTCATTTGCTGGACTAGTGCTGCACTTCAGCAGGCCAGGTGCTGTTCCGTCACGCAGTGACCTTATCAAAATCTTTAGCCAATATGGACCCGTCAATGAAGCCAAGGCAGAGACTGCGAACAATGCCAACTGTGCTCAGGTGATCTTCAAGAGGCGCATGGATGCTGAGGCAGCATTTGCAGGCGCAGGGAAAATCGGTGCTCTTGGACCAGCTCTTGTTAGCTTTCGTCTCTCCGACTTCCCAGCCGCTGCCTCAGGAAATGATCCTCGGCAGGGTGCATCAAAGAGTGACTAGAGTGTTTACCCACCTGTTGAACCTGTTGATACTCGGTGAGGTAAATTCGATGTCTTACTTCCTGTGTCACTGCCTTCCATTGACAATAACAATGTGGTCACCTTTTGTTGTATTGCACAAATATTGAGTGAGTAGCATTCTTGTTTTCGCAGGTGAAGGAGCTGAGTTAGTCAGAGAAAAATGTCTGTTAGGCGGTAGATTGTTACAGGATTAAGCATTCATAGGAACAAAAGGTTGTGCATTTGTGCATTTGTCATGTAAACATGTGATTGTTAAGCTGTCCGCAGATCAGATCAGTAACCAATAAAATAGGCTGGCTCTGTAAGAACATGTTGTAAGCTGAATTATACCTAAAAAGTAGAGCTTAATTTGTCAATGTGAGTTGCGATACTGATATATATGTACAGGGTGTAAGCCTTTCAAGCTATTTGTTGTGCCCTGGCGGAACAGGAACAGGTGGGCTACTGATGAAGGTATGCGCCTTGAATAGAGGGTTCACTCACTTCTGAAACTCTTGCGCCTAGCTTGGATCATTATGGATTTGGAGAATGGATGTGCATGACGCTGTGGCCTTATTCCAGAAATATGCAAATATGCAATGCAGGGTGGCGCAGCTCTAGCTTGCTTTGCTAATTGCTCTTAATGTTTGGTGTTGTAGCGAGTACTACTTAGTAATGTTTTTTTTTCTTTTTTACTCTAGTAAGGCCTTTGGGTCTGCGGGACTAAAACCAGGATTAAAGCAGGGTCCACCTATGAGCTGCTATTACGAAGAAAATCCTATCTGTTAACAAACTAGCCACAGTATAATAGTAGTACGCCTCTCTGTAACCAAATTTTGCAAAGATATTGGCCCTACCAACAATTAGCGATCGACACGATCAGCTAAACAGAACTATGATCAAACAGAACTTAGTCGTCCAACTTTATTATCAATATTGGCAGTGAGTAAAATACTAAATCTATCGTTTGACTGATATCAATTTCAAGCATGGTAACAAAGAACAATCCTACAGCGACAAAGCCCAGGCTGCTTGCAACTGGGGCCCTGCTGTCAGAGACAGCAACACAACAAGTAGCAGAATCAGACATGCGGAGACCTCTATGGGCAAAATGGATGACAGCGCTAAAAAGATCACCAGGAAATCCTACCACCCACTGTGACATATTCCATCAGATTTTAGGTAGATGTGACGTATCCTAATACTATAAATCTAAACGTTTTTTATCTTGTATTGTGAATCTGAATTTTTTTTTCCAGATTGATAATACTAGGATGCGTCACATTCAATCAAAATTTCTTATATTTTGGAACGGAGGAAATACTATGTTGTCATTTATGTATCTCAGTTTAGGATTTGCTACTTCACGTGGAATAGATTTTTGGGTTTTCATCCGTTCATATGATCTTTCATCAAGACTCGTGTTCATGTAGATTCAACTTGTAGTTATACTTGGTTACGGAGTATTTAAACTCAGTTAGAGCGCACGAAAATTAGATTTTACAATCGTTTTTTCTCCAGATTTACAATTTTAACATGTTTGTTCCGTTTTTCTATTTCATTTAAACTGGGTTATATTCATTGGTTTAAAATTCTGTAAGATTTAAAGCTTTAAATTTATCGAATGATTAATAGATAGTCCCGTATAAATAAGATCATTGCACGCAATGATGTACTGTGCTTGCACGAAGAAGTTTGTTCCTCCCGCAGTACCAGAGGATCCATACCATGAGAAATTGGTACAAAGCGAACAGGGCGAAGTTTCTTCAGTAATAATCAAAACTTGCCTTACCCACTCCCCCATCCCAACCCTCATTGGAGAGTCTGCATATAATAATGCAAGTAGAAAATTAATTAAGTAGAAGTCAATTCTCAAGTCTTAACACCAGTGATGGTGCCATGGCCAATTATTTTATTTCCAGGCAAGAGACATTAGCTCCATGAATCACTTACATTTTACCATATTTGCATAAAAATACGAATATGATAAATGATAAGTATGTTCCAAAGGCAATAACGTCATCTATTAAAAACCGACGTGATTACTATTTATAACCCTTGTAATCGCCAGAGTCAGACAGACGATAGGCAGTAATATAATGCAATCATTTCCACCATACATGCTCAGAGAAGAAGTCGAGCAGACAGCAATGGCGGCATCCGGTGAGGCTCCAAACATGTTGGTTCCCACCGACGACGAGATGCTGCAGGCGCAGGCCGAGCTGTGGCGCCACCCTCTCCTACCTCACCTCCATGAGTCTCCGGTGCGCCGTCCACCTCGGCATCCCCACCGCCATCCACCGCCACGGCGGCGGCGCCTCGCTGCCCGACCTCATCACCGCGCTGTCCCTCCCCACGGCCAAGCTCCCCTTCCTCCGCCGCCTCATGCGGCTGCTGGTCCACACCGGCATCTTCGCCTCCGACGACGACGACGCAGCAGGAGAAACGACGTATCGTCTCACCCAGGTCTCCCTCTTCCTCGTGGACGGCGCCGGCGCCGTCGTCGACGGCCACCTCAGCCAGGTGCCCCACGTGCTCTCCTCGACGTCGAGGCACTGCCTCGACACCCGTGGGGGGGCTCGCCGGCTGGTTCAGGGAGGACTTCCCAGCTCCGTCGAATGAGCCGCCGCCGTCGCCGTTCGAGCACGTCCACGGCGTGACACCTCTCGAGAGCACGGCGAAGCTTGGCCCGGAGGATGCGGCGTTGTTCCAGGAAGGCCTGAGGATGTACGACACCTCCGGGTTCGCCGTGGTTCTCCGGGAGTGCCGCGACGTGTTCGCCGGCGTCGAGTCGCTGACCGACTTGCGGTGGCGGCGACGGCGCGGTGGCGAGGGCCATCGCCGAGGCCTTCCCCAACGTCAAGTGCACCGTGCTGGACCTCTCCCGGGTGGTCGGCGACGTCCCGGCTGATGGTGTTGTTGAGTACGTGGCAGGTGACATGTTCAACTTCATCCCACCGAGTCAAGCTGCGATGCTCAAGGTAAACACGAGAGAGTAATTTGAAATAATGCATTTATATATATATATCATGCGAAAAGAAAACCTGCCCATTGATGGGTGCAAACATTTAATTTGGTTTTAACACTTCAAAATTTTAATGCATTCTCACTACTACGGAAACAGTTTTTCGTGGCGGCCATTTTGGGTCTTCGCTGGCGGCAATTGGGGCCGCCACAAAGCAAAGGCCAGTTAAGATCAAGATCTTCGCTAGCGGTTATAGACCGCCAGCAAAGAAATATCTTCGCTAACGGTCGCTTTATGTAGGCCGCCAGCAAAGAAATATTTTCTCTGGCGGCCAATTTACGTCAGCCACCAGCGAAGCCAAATCTTCGCTGGCCGCTGGCTTAAGACAGCCGCCAGCGAAAATGTTCTTCTCTGACGGCTTACACTCTTTTTGGACACGTGGCCCGCTAGGAAAAAAGCCCATAGTTTCTGGAGAAGGCACATGGCCCGCCAGTAAAAATAGGACATCGTCATATTTTTGACACGTGGCCCGCCTGCGAAGATGCAATATTTATAAAAAAATATTATATATTATTTTTTTCTTACCTTTGTTCATGTATTTTAGAGTCACACGTGGATGATATAACTAATCGAGCTATCGATAAAGTATGTTCTCTTTCGTGCAGCCGCCATTGATGATTAATATACATGCACGCGGAAATAATATATGAAGATTAATATATACATATATATATATATATATATATATATATATATATATATATATATATACACACAATCAATATCTAAGCACCTATATAGATAGAATTGGACCGACACCACATATACAAGTAGTTGAATGTCTTACAACCCGAGCGATATACATACGCGTGAAACCTATCTATATTATACTCCTGCTCCAGTTAGACAGACATTCGTTCTCCGGCAGGGCCAAAACTCCATCGTGGTCGAAAAACCTCCCAAGCTGATGTGCGCACTCACGGTGGATGAAGTAGCACATGTCCCGTTGTATGTTCTCAATGGATTTATCATCGAGCTCCCTTTCAGACTTGGGAATTTTTGGAAGCTGGATCGAGATCATGACAAATTACGAAATTGTTCACAGTAATGCAAGTTAGCGATTAACTTAACAAGAGTATTGACGGTTTGTACTTACATCGTCGTAATTCGCGCAATATCTCCCATTGACCTTAAGGTATTCGCAGGTGTAATATCCGCATAGTACGGTTCCCACCGGTTGCTTATGACACTTTCAACATCAATTATAAAGTATATTAGTTAATTAAATGGAAAAACACATGCATTTATAAAAATTAAGTAGTATTGTTTGGCATCCAAATTTACTTACCGGCCACTTATTGCGGATGAGTATGCGTTGTCTGGAGTTTTTCCGTTGTCCGCCTTGCTGGTAATACCTTTTATATGCACTGTTTGGAGAGATAATTAATTTAAATTCGTCAAAGATAACAACACGTCATGAGAATATATAAGAATAAGAAACGTCCATGCATATAACTTACAGATCGATAATTCTGAGCATTTCTTGATATGTATTGCTATCTTTATCAAGAGAATCCAAGACGACGACTTCATTGTACTTTGGATAGAGAAGAAATACTATCCAATGGTCGCTGCAAAAGAAATGGTTAGTCCAGCCGTGATTATATGTATATACTCGTAGTTGATATGAAAACTTACTCAAAGGCGTATGGCGCGTAAACACATTCCTTGTCCTGCGTAGATTCAAGTGCTATAGCTACATAAGTAGCAACATCGAGAATCTTTTCCTGATGCCTTTGTTCTATATATGCGTCCCTCTCTTGCCGTGTCATCGCCTGAACATGTGCCGGTAGCTTGTTCTCGTCTAGCAGGTAGGTGTGGTTCGGCTGGCTTATCCGGCACGGGTTTAGGAAGCCGACAGGCTTTCGCATCGCTTCGGCTTGCACGTAATTCATCCTTCAAAAAATGTAAGGTCAAATTAGGTACGCACATAGGTACAATGATTTATTGACACGTTCTAGTCATGCACTTACAGACACCAGATGCCGACCAAATTGGCGTCGAGCCTCTTCCGACGGTAGAGGGCATGCATATCGGAGAAATGGACTTGGAATAGGCATGGCCCGCTCCAGAAAATGTTCTCCTGCACGGCAACTGTGAACGATGAAAGGCCTTTTATGGTGCTTGCCCTGATGTACCATTCATGCCACCTCCTTAGTTGCCACGGTCCTTCTGTTAGTTGCCAGGCATGGATGAATGGTTGGCCATTCTGAAACTCATGCGGCACATCCGGGCAGTTGATATAATTAAGATAATCTTCCATGGTTTCCTTGAGGCCTGTTAACTTTCTGTCATCAAAATCGGCATCTTTGATATCTTTGTCCCTTCCTCGGAATGCCGTTATCATATATCTTTTCTTCGATTCACTTTTTCCTTTGTGCTTGTGTGTCCTTACCATCACTGGCACATCGGCACCCTTAGGTTCCTCCGGTTGCGATGGCTGTGTTTGCGATGGGTCTAGTTCATCAGGCATTGTCCGCTTAGGCCCTGATTGTGCACGCTCTGATTGCTGTGCCGGAGGCACTTCCTGAACTTGTACTTCTGATTGATCCATTTCAAGCCCTGATTGTACTTCTGTCTCCTTTTCAATTGGAGGTGACGCAACAGCAGGCTCTGATCTTGGAGGTGATGCAACTACATGATCTGATTGCGGAGGTGATGAAACTGGAGGATCCCTCGGTTCTTGTTCCCTTGGTGGACGAGGCGGTGACACCGGTATCCTTGGTGGACGATCCGTTCCATCCGTTGACCCTAGTTGAATATCATTCTTGTGCCACAGCACAAACTGGTCAACGGTATCTCCAAGGTACACAATCCCCTCGGGTGTTGGAATGTCGATCTCGTGCATCCGGTGAGCCTCATTGACCGTCCGGACCTCTACCTTGGCATAGTCATCCGGAATGTCTTGGCAATGGAATCTGCGGCCCGGTATGAACCTCCCAGTTGCAACCTGTATTTTCTTTCCTGCCCTGCCGACCGGAATCAAGAGCTTGCAAGGAGTATCCTCCGTTACATCGTCCATCGGATAGCTCGGATCAGGCTGCGAAACGGCACCACCGTGCATCATATTCTGGCTCCAATATCTATGGCATTCCTCACGAGCTGCTGCCCTAGCCTGGGATTCTATCTCCTCCTTATAGCGATCACGCTTCTTGTAGGTATGAGCATCCTCTTTGAATCCATCCTTCCAGCTAGTCTTGGAGGATACTCCTCGGACACGGCCAGAGTGCTCCGGGTTGCCCAACGCATAGGTCAGCTCGTCCCGGTCTCTATCTGGCACGAACATCCCGGCCTCTTGCTGCGTGACGATGTTCTTCATCTTGACAGCTACCTCCTGGAGCTTTGGATCCTTGAAGACTACATCCCCCTCCGGGGTGAAGGCCGGTGTTCTTGCACGCACCCAGTTCCTGGTTCGTGGGTTGTGATTTTTCATAGGAACCGGTTTCCCAGCCTTTTCCATCTCTTCATCTTGTTTTGTCCATTTCTTAACCGCTGCACGGTAACCGGTCGATCCCAAACGATGAGGATATTCATTCCTTCTTGCTAGTTCAGACATCCTCTGGCTCTTCTCCTTTTCCTCCGCCGATGTCTTCAGGGCAACGAACTCATCCCACTGGGCTGGTGTTATCTTTCCGTACTCCGTAAACGGCGTACGTCCCTTCTGAACATATTTCTTGTTAAGGTCTGTTTTCCAGTTCCGCCACAGCTTGCCCATGGTCTTGAGTGCATAGACCTTCGCTGTATCGTCGTCTGTCCCTTGTGGATACTCAAACCTGCTTTGCAGCGACGTCCAACAGCTGTTCTTTGTAGCGTCAGGAACTTTCTTCCAATCCTTCCATGTGATCTCCACGATATCCCTAACTATCGCCCCGCATTGGTTGCTATACTTGGAACATGAATCTTCGGGTGATAGGGGTTCCCCTTTCTCACTGATCCGCGTCAGCACGCTGACTTCTTTCAACAACATGTTCTTCCCTCGCTCGCCCCTTCTTTTCTTGGGTTTACTTGAAGCTGAGACGCGCACGACAGCTCCAGCTTCGGCTTCCGCTTCAGGTGCGGCTTGGGCTTTCCTTTTAGATCGGCGTGGAGCATTCTTCTATATTTGCATTTCACATGACATCGGTTATAATCGATATATATACTTAATACGATCGGAACTAATCATATACAATATGTTACGTACCACCGGTTCGCGGGGGATGTAGTCGGAGTCGACTTCTTCATTGTCGCTCCCACCCTTTTTCTTCCTTGCAGGAGAAGGATGGGGGTCACTCGGCGAGTGATACGATCCACTCTCTGCTTCACCGGAGCTTGACGACGACAGTTCCTCCGCAACTACTTCCATGCAAATATCTTCCTTGACGACGGCCTGAGTTTCCTTGCCCTTGTCACCCGCGGGTTGCGCTTCGGTGGGTTTTTCCATTGATATCCTTTTACAGTGAATTTATATTAGATGCGAAATGGAATCCTTATACCATAATTTCACTCAGACATAGTCTTAAGTGCTAAATTTCACATAAGTGTCCATTATTCTGAACTTATATGCAGCAGCTGCATTTCAGATAATTTTTGAACTTATATGCATAGTATTAAATCAATTTCTAAAAGCATGGTATAGCTGCCAGTCTAAAAGCAAAGGTTATATACTTCCAAATAAACTACTAATCTGCAAAACATTTCAGATTATGGTTTGCAGATTAGTATATGCAAACAATTGGTATATATATATATATATATATATATATATATATATATATATATATAGCCATACATCACATATATATAGGGATCACATATATACAACTGCATGCATACATGAATAAGATTATCCATTTCTACAATCCAAAGTTTATAAAATTGTCAGGAAGTAATAGGGCACATCATCGGCAACCAGTAGCAGCTCAAGCAAGGTGGCAAGAATCAGAATTTAGTGGGTAAAATTCAATAGATGGCATGCTATTGATCTTATCTTAGCATATACTAGTATAAGTAGGAGTTATGTGACTGCATATACACCATCCCATATATATACAAATTTCAGACTTTCAGACTTGAAAAAAAAATTGAGATTTCACATTTATATCACAATCTGCAATCTGCAATCATTCCACATTTCAGAACATATACAATCTGCAATCAGATTATTGATTCCCCATGAATAAATCCAAATTTATATAAACAAGTCCAAATTTCAGTTCTAAAGCAGCTTAAAAAGGGAAATCACATTTTCAGTGCACTCACAACTAGAGTTCCTACCCTAAGTGCTATTAACCAATGAATCATCTAGACACAAATATAGTAATTAAGGCAGTTTGGCAAATTGCCTTAATTATCATCCCAAATATATGTCACCCACAGCCCATTTCTATCATTTCCCAAAATTTCAGAACATATACAATCTGCAATCTGCAACCATTCGACATTCAAAATCAACATTCTGCATATATTCACCATTCACCTATGAGATATTCATCAATTTCAGAGAGCAATTTATTTCACATCTATATCAGCCCCTATTCAAATTTATTTCAGACTGCATTCATCAATGAGCAAAATATGCATGCTAGCTGCCATATTTTGCTGCTGCCATATCAAAATTTCAGAGAATTTCAGAGAAAATTTCAGGAAATTTCAGTTCTAAAGCAGCTTATTAAACTCTTTGAAATTTCAAAACAGAACAAAACCACTAATTCATCGATGAATCCATCCATCAGAAGTAAAATCAATCAATCCATCCATTCAACCCTAATCCATCCATTCATACAATCAATCAATAATCCATCCATTCATCGATACAAACAATCAATCATCGATCCATCCATTGATTCGGCGGCGACAGGGGTACCTGGATGAGGCGGTGAGCAAAGGAAGAAGAGGAGGCGGCGGCGGTGAGGACGCGGCCGTCGGCGGCTGTGAGGAGGCGGCGAGCAGAGGAAGAAGAGGAGGCGGCGGCGGTGAGGACGCGGCCGCCGGCGGCTGTGAGGACGCGGGCATCGGCGGTGAGGAGGCGGCCAGCGGCGGTGAGGAGGTGGCCATCGGTGGTGGTGACGACGCGGCCGGCGGCGGTGAGGAGGCGGCCATCGGCGGTGAGGACGCGGCGGTGGCAGTGAGGAGGTGGCCGGGGGCGGTGAGGAGGCGGCCGGCGACGACAGTGAGGAGGCAGCCGACCGACGGTGAGGAGGAGGCGGCAGCGGTGAGGGATACCTGCCTCCTGGCGCGAAAAGGAGGCGGCGGCGCTCTCCTGGCGCGAAAAGGAGGCGGCGGCGCTAGGTTTTTGCTGGCGGCGGCGGCTGAAAATTTTGGCAGCCTGGCGGCGGCTCTAGGGTTTTCGCGCCTTCGGGACTTAGTGAAAATTGAGGACTCCCGCGCGCCCATATATAGCGAAACCCATTTTCTCTGGCGGCCGGCTTACCTCGCCGCTAGCTAAAACCTTTTTCCCTGGCGGCCACATTAGGCGGGCCGCTAGCGAAACTATTTTCTCTAGCGGCCGGATTACCTCGCCGCCAGCAAAAACCAATTTTCGCTGGCGGCCTGCTTACCTGGCCGCCAGCGAAATAGGTTTTCGCTTACCTGGCCCGCTACCGAAACCCATTTTCGCTGGCGGCCGTCTTACCTCGCCGCTAGAGAACACATTTTTCGCTGGCGGCCGGAAGTGTCCTCGACCGCCAGAAAAAACGTTTGTCCCATTTCAATATTTTTTTCTTTGCACAACTAAATGTAAAAATATCCACAGAACTAATTACAAAAAGAGTTGGTAATCATCCGTACAAAAATTCATGATCCATCTTAGGTCACCATAATTACATATGTAGATTAACCTTTGACATTCTTCCCTACTCCCTTGTTCCTCATGTATGGCTTCGGGGAATCACCAATCATTGCTTCCGCGACCTTAATGTTGTTTGTAAAGTCCGTGAAGAGTGTCATGTTCTCGTACTGATTATATGCCTCAACATCTTGGACATCATCAACTCCCAAAATCTTTTGTTTCCCCGAGACAACTATATCTTTCTTCAACTGAGATGGATCAGTCACATAGAAAACCTGAGCGGCCCGATCGGCAAGTACCCATGGGTCATTCTTGTGCCCTACGTTGACCAGGTCGATGATTGTCAGCCCGAAAATGTCGACAACCACGCCAGATGGGTGTTTCACCCATTGGCACCGGAACAGTGGAATCTGCATGTTGGATCCATAGTCCAGTTCACAGATTTCTTCTATGAATCCATAGTATGTGCTCTTTTGTCCAGTTGGGTCGATTGCCTCTACTCGAAGGCCACTGTTTTGGCATGCACTCCTTTGGTCTTTCGCTTTGGTATAAAATGTGTACCCATTCAGATCATATGCTTGCCATGAGGTGTAAACACTTGATGGCCCGTCAGCCAATCTCTTAATAGTTTTTTCCTCCGTAGTATCGCCATCTGGTAGGCCGAGGTTCTTGAACCATTCAGTAAAGGCAGCCTTGTGTCGTTTCATGATCCATGCATCAGAACGCCCTGTATTCATTGCTTGTAATTCCTTAAGGTGCTGATCTATGTACGGCTCCACTATCGCGAGCTGTTGCAGCACAGTGAAATGAGCTTCTTTCACTTTCTTGTAATCATCGTCGTGGATTCTTTTCTGCCCTTTTGTCCCTCTTCCAGATAATCTACCTTCATGTCGAGGTACCGGTAAACCAATTGCTTTCCCCTCTTTTAGGTAATCAATGCAACACTCAACGACTTCCTCGGTAGTATATCCCTCTATCATCGATCCCTCTGGGTGGGCACGGTTCCGTACGTAGCTTTTTAGAATGGACATGTACCGTTCGAATGGCCACATCTGATGCAGGTACAGGGGACCAAGTGCAATAATCTGAGGCACAATATGAACTATGAGGTGTTCCATCATATTGAAAAATGACGGCGGGAAACACATCTCAAGCTCGCACACGGTCTCTATAGCGAAAGTGCGGAGAGGACCTAACTCGTCAAGATCAATTACTCTCTGTGAGATTGCATTGAAGAAGTAACACAGCTTTGTGATGACCACCTTAACGTGTAATGGTTCGATTGCTCTGATGGCGATAGCGAGGAATACTGTGAGCATTACATGGCAATCATGGGAATTGTAGCCTGAAAATGACAAATCATTCATGGATACCAGTCGCTTAATGTTTGAGGAGAAACCAGTAGGCACTCTCACCCCACGTAGGCATTTGCACATTGCCTTTTTCTCCTCATTTGTCAAGGTGTAGCAGGCCGGCGGAAGATACACTTTTCCGTTACCCTCATCTACAGGGTGAAGCTCTTTCCTTATCTGCATATTCACGAGGTCCTTACGGGACTTCAGCCCATCCTTTGTCTTGCTAGGTATGTCTAGTAAAGTACCCATGGTGCTATCGAAGACATTTTTCTCTAGGTGCATGACATCGATAGAATGACGTATCTCTAAATCTTGCCAGTACGGAAGGTACTTAAAGAAAATGGAATGCTTCTTGAATGGCCCGCTAGCGCTTGCTGGCTCTTTGGCCTCATTTCTCTTCCGCTTGTTGGTTTCCTTCTTTTTGGCCTTCCCAAAAACAACCTTGAGCTTTTTCGTTATTGTGAACACTTTATCACCCTTCCATGGTTCTGGTGGATCACCATCCTCAACAGTGTTGTCGAAATATTCTGCTTTGGAGCGGTACGGGTGATTCTTTCTTAAGTAACGTCGGTGCCGCATGTACACTAGCTTCTTCGATCCCTGAAGATACCTGTACACTGTACCATCAACACAAATAACGCAGCCTGTCTTCCCCTTGAGCTGTCCTGATAGGGAAAACAGTGCGGGCAAGTCGTTGATGGTGACAAAGATAATTGCATTAAGCGTGAAGTAATTCTGCATGAATTCGTCCCAAACCCGGACCCCGTGATTCCACAGATCAGCCATATCCTCCAGCAAAGGCTCCAGAAACACATCCATGTCATTGCCAGGTTGTCGTGGTCCCTGTACAAGGATGGTCAACAAAATATACTTCCTTTTCTGACACAGCCACGTAGGGAGGTTGTACATGGTTAGGAGTACTGGCCACGTGCTGTGTGAGCTGCTCAAGTCACCAAATGGATTCATTCCATCGGTGCTCAATGCAAACCTTACATTTCTTGGGTCCTCTGCAAACTCATGGTACTTTCTGTCAAATTCCTTCCACTGTCGAGCATCTGCCGGATGTCGAATCATCCCATCCTTTTTCCGCTTTTCATGATGCCAGCGCATCAGTTCGGCATCCCTCGGGTTCGAGAACAAACGCTTCAATCGATCTTTCACCGGAAGGTACCACATGACCAACTGGGGGATCTTCTTCTTGTTGTTGTCTTCTACCTCGTCTTGGGTAACATCCTGATGCTCGGACTGGCTACGGCTTGTTTTGTATCGACTAGTGTTGCACGTTGGGCATCTGTCCAAATCCTCGTACTCTTTACGAAACAGTACGCAGTGGTTAACACAGGCGTGTATCTTTCGCACACCCAGAGATAAAGGGCAAATAAGCTTCTTCGCTTCATAGGTGCTGGTTGGCAGGGAGTTGGGTTGCGGAAACAGTTTCTTCAACAGAACCAACAAATCGTTGAAACTACTGTCCGACCAACCGTTTCTGGCCTTCAATCTCATAAGTTCAAGCACCGTCCGCAACAATGTGAAATCCTTCGTGCAACCATTTGCCTCATCGTACAAAAGAACCTTCGTTGCCTTTTGTAATGATTCGAAGTTCTCCAACCCACGAGCGGACCCAGCTACAACCTCAGGTTTAGCATGACGCAACATCTCTTCCAAATCAAAATTACCATCATCTACGCAAACATTACCATCATCGACATCATCAACTATACTGTGATGACCATCATCGCCACCAACATCATCATCAACATTAATGGGCTCTACTTCCTCTTCTCCTTCTTCTGCTACTACCATCAAATCCTCGTCCCAGTTGAACACTTCATCCTGTACTATCGCCCGGTTGGGAACTTGTTTGCTTGGGATCTCTCCATGATGTGACCAATTTGTGTAGCCTGCAACAAATCCATGCATCACCAAGTGTTGCTCGATTATAGATGGGTCGATCCAAATTTTCTGATTCTTGCAATGTAAGCATGGACATCTAATTTCCTTTGTCTTCTTAGATGCAGCATTCTTCTTAGCAGCTTTCATGAATATGTCAACTCCTTCAATGTATGAGGACCGGTATCTCTCTCTATACATCCATGCTCTGTCCGCCATCTATGCATTATTTGCGAAAAAATATGTACAACTTCGTCACTTTATATATTTTTGATAATATGCTACATTAAAATTATACTAATTAATATTTATAACCACTATAATCTAGACAAGATAATTAAAGCTAGCCAAAAATCTACAAACTACAAACAACTAGAAAAAAATAAAAAACTAGCTCTTTTTCTCTTTTTCTCAGCGTTCTCTGCAGTTAACTAATATATAGATCTGCTACAAATAAATATATCAAAACTAGATATATATATATGGAACATCGATCATGCACAATATTTCTTACAAAGTTTGCCCATTTTAAGCTCCAAATAAAAAATAAAAAATAGTTTTCTTCCCCCGTGTCACATACTTTTTGCTATGCAAAATCTCAACAAACAACCAATAAAATTAAAAAAAAAACTTTACAAATGGAGTAGGAGAAAGTATATGTAACCTCTGGTGCAGTAGATCTTTCAAAAGATTGAAGATCAAAACCTTCCCCTCTATGTATTTGTTCACAAGAGAGAGAAAATCATGCTCAAATGCCATGGCTGCTAGCTGGGCTGGTGATATAGGTGATGGTATTTTCCCTGGCGGTCAACATATGTCGGTTCATTCGAACCGTCATAGAAAATATTTAGGGGTGGCGGCGGCTAGAGTGGGCCGCCAGCGAAGATGTAGGAATCTTCTCTAGCGGGACACGTCACCTTACCGCCAGCGAAAAAGTGATATGTTCGCTGGCGGTGTCTTAAGATGGCCGCCAGAGAAAATACCGCATCTTCGCTGGCGGCTAGATTTAGGAGGCCGCCAGCGAAGATGTGTTTTCGCTGGCGGCCCGAGATCCCCACCCCCCTATCTTTTTAGCTGGCGGTTTCACCTCATTTCCGCCAGAGAAAAGTTTTTCCAAACGCCATGAAAGATTGTTTTCGTAGTAGTGTCTTTTCCAAAAAAAAATTAACACAAGATTTAATTACTCATTCTCCCATGTATATGTCATGTAATCCTGTTTCTAAACATATGACATTGTTTGCTTTTGGATTGACCATGCAAATATTAAAAAATATAAGCCGTGTTTAAAATATCTTTAATGATAAAAACAAGTAAAACAAATAAATATTACTCACACAGAGTTTTTCTTAATGAGACTAATGGTCAAATTAAATCATGTCTAAAAATCAACAATGCTATACATTTTACAAAAGGTGTAAATATATTGTTTTTACTATGTGTTGAATTGTGCGTTTTTATGAAAAACCCTGAGCTGCTATGATATAACTTGATAAACCCTAAGCTGCTCTGATATCACTTGATAAACCCTAAGCTGCTTTAATACCGCTTGATAAACCCTGAACTCCACTCGATATGCTCAGGGATCTGGCTGTCCCGATCTTTCGGTGAGTTGATGATATATTTGATGCATAAAGTTTACATTTGTTCGGATTTAGAACCTCCTGTAGATGTGGATAAAACATGCAAGCTAGAGAGACATGATATTGCTAATCATATTATGTCGAGTTTCTCTTGTTTTGATTTAAATAACAAGGTTGTTTTTAAATGGATTACGTGAAGAGTACCATATGAAAGAACTGAGGACCGTTTTTCGTGAAGAAGGAAAGGATGATGTGACCACGACTACTATTGATACAAGCATTGCTCACATCATAGTTCAACTGGAAGACATCCAGATCAAGTTGTCCAAGTTTTGGAATCCAATTCGGTCACCTGCTACAGTGCTAATTTCAAATGGTCGCCAAATATGCATACGAGCTCCGTTTTGGGCCCATGAGTACTTGATGGAAAGCTCTTGGAGTCCTCTTTCCAATGGATCTAATTGCATCTCCAAATTTCATCTCAGTCATTTGCAGTTGAATAAACAATGTGCTGGGTCACCTATAATGGGCATTTGGGCTTGTAACTTCATCTAGGACCCTGGCCCAGGTGGGGCCCATGTGGGGTGCGCCCCAACCTGATGGAGCATGACCTAGGGACCCCCTTGATCGTCCTACCATCCTTTTAAATAGCTAGGTACCCCTTTAGGTTTTCTTGGGTTTTGTTTAGATTAAAGTTTAGCTTTGCTACTTTGCCGTGTAATCCCGTGATCGGTTAGATCGCCGGTTTGCTCGTTACGGAATCCCAACTTATTATTTGTATTCAATTCCTATTTGCAATTCAAATTGTTTTTATCTTATTCTTGCTTATTTCTTCAATTTGCTTGCAGGAATAAGGTTGATCTGCACTGGCAAGATCAACAATCCATGGAGAGGTGTATCGATCGCTAAGGCGCAACACAATAACGTCTCATACGGTTGTAGTTGGGTCGTCAACGTTTTTCCCAAATCATAGTTGTCGTCAACTCACCAAAAGATCGGGTCAATCAGATCCCTGAGCGTAACGAGTGAAATTCAGAGTTTATCAAGTGATATCAGAGCAGCTCAGGGTTTATCATTTTATTTGTGGTTAGCTTATGCTGCATCGCTGGAGCGACGAGGACTGCGTGAAGATACTAGCCTAATGCAGGAAAGCCATTCTGCCCCGAGAAAGGGAGGGAAGGTGATAATCATCGACATAGTAGTCGGCTATGATTCAGGGCCAGGGCCAGTGCTGGAATCCTAGCTCCTTATGGATATGGCCGTGATGCTAGTGACCAAAGGCTGACTGCAGGACGAAAATGATTGGCGTGATCTCTTCACGAAGGCAGGCTTCGGCAACTACAAGATTGTGAAGAAGCTGGAACCTCGGTGTGTCATTGAGGTCTATCCGTAGAAGTGGCCCTTGGATACATTTATGATATATATGCGTCTGTGGTTTTCCTTCTCTGTTCATGGTGTGATCAAAGCGATGAATAAACGAATGGGGTCCTTAATTATTTTCTGTGATAAAGTTTCATGTGAGATGAGCTTTGATGTGTCAAGCTTGGCGTCCTAGATCTGTAAAACTTTCTTTTGGAGATCAAATCAATGGAAAGGTGTACCAGTTTCAAGAAATGGAAATAGGTGGTGTATCATCATGAAACAAGTTTACAAACAAATAAAACATTTCGTCAGAGGTTAATATCAATTTCCATTAGGCGTTCATATATTTCACACTAGTGAAAAGTTTCCAAAATATTTTCCTCACACACAAAAGTGTGAACTAGGCGAGTTTGGGGTTGTAAGATATATTTACATACACACAAAAGCTTCTGAAATGCTTCAGTATTACTCTATACATTTAGTGACTGCCCCTCGCTATAACCAGAAGTCAGAGGGCTGTCATGAACAACTTTGGTGACAGCATACCATCACAAAATACTGTCACCCCTGATTTTACAAAAGAGGACTTTGAACAAAGATTTTTTTATTAAAAAAATACATGTCAAAGTAAAGTACAGTTAATGTCCATTTCTCAACTAACACCAATAAAATTGTGTGAAGTTGTTTAACTGTCTACATGAATAACTGGTACACCCCTAATTGCAACAGAAGCTCAAAGTCAATTACATAATAAACAGAAGGGACTCTTGAAGTAGGATGAATGTGTCAAGCTTGGTGTCCTAGATCTCGTGCAACCTCCAGAGCAGAGGCATATGCATACCCACTAAATACATGCAATTATGTGTACTTCCAGGATTGATGGATACCAGCTCAAGTCTAAGGTTTGATCTCCGGTGGGTTGGGCGAAATGGTCACTTGTGTCAAATCTAAGATTTAAATGCTAGCGGATTGGATGCACAACCGCAATAGCTATCTGGCCACATACTACCTTCCATCAATTATTGCATTTCAACATAATGCATCCATATCCATACTTGAATAGTTTGCAATCACTTGTTCCTTTAATAAGTGGACTTTGAAACAGGTAAATCTTCAATGGATCCAATGGTTGATAGATTGCTACTATTATTATTAGTTGTCCCTTTTTATCAAACTGCAATTGCCAAGTGAGTTTTTAATTCCAAGTAAAGAACTAGTCAAAGTCAAGACATATGCCTTCCAAAAAATAAAGGGAGGATAGGAGCTGATTTTCTTAGGATTACTCCCTCCGTCCCAAAATATAGGATTTTAGAGTACTATTTCTCTCATCTAAACACCTCTTATTTAATTTTCACTCAATATTATGCAACCATCCTCCTACTCCCCACATACTCACATCACAGTCTTTTCCCTGTAACCTTAATCTCTAAAACATTCCTAGGATCACTTCATATTTTATATGAAGGGAGTACATGATAATCTATGTTCAGAAGGAACTAGTAGAATATGTCAAATCCTACTAATGTAGGAGTACTACAATAGTAGAGATACCATGCATAAAAGCACCATGTTTATTAGCCGACAATATACCACGTTCACCATTGGTGCGACAATTGTTCTGATTCCACGAATCTCACAGCATGTTGAGAAAAGAAAAGAAACCAAATACAACATCATAAGAAATGCTTCAAACTTGCAATATAAGCACAAAAGTAAGCTAAAAATATTGACTGAAATAACTGACCTGCGTGCTAGGCCAATACTCTACCAGCTCAATGTTATCCAACAGGCTCCTGGTTGATTTTCTGTCTAAATCTTATAGGCCCTTCTCCAGCATTGCCCGCACTCGTGTGGGGAGACCATACAACCTGATGAATCCCTCAGCGTCTGCCTGGTTATATATCTCGCCATTCTCAAAAGAGGAAATGTCCTCCCTGTATAGGCTGTAGGGGTTTTTCCGGGATGCCATGTTTACCGAGCCCTTGTGGAGCTTGAGGGTCACCGAACCGGTCGTTGTCTCAGTGTCCTTCTCTACGAGGCATCCATGGATTGCCGGAGCGGGTCAAACCAGCGGCCAGCATAAACCAGCTCAGCGTACTTGAGGGCAAGGATGTCCTTCCACTGCATGGTCTCCCTATCAATGGTCAGGGACTCGAGCTCACGAACGGCAGCTGCCATTATGGTACCACCTGGTGTCTCATAGACACCACGCGATTTCATGCCGACAAGACGGTTTTTCACCATATCGATGCGTCCAATCCCATGCTTCCCACCAATTTCATTGAGCTCCACAAGGAGGAATGCTGCTGAGGGATTTCCTCCATTATGGAGACTGGAACCCCAGCAACAATACCAATTTCCATATATCTGCATGCACAGAAGTGCAGAACATAACTAATTTTGTCATCACATCCAAAAGCTATATAGTAATAGAACAAAAGAACAAAAGAAGTTATAGTAATAGAATAAAAGAAGTTCTAAATACAACTGAATCTGTGATACATTTTCAAGTTAAATTTAAGGCCTAAAATAGAGTCAAAACATGTGGGGTCCATTCTATGATGTGTGAAATAGCTATTATATTAGTTGCATAGGTAACGCAGTTATAGCAAGTTGTACTAACACATCTCCTTTTTGTCTTCACATGGTGGGGCAATAGGAGTACTTAATTGAAGCAATTATAGAGTTATGTGATGGAACTTTAATGGAAATCCCTCAATAAGACTTAGTTTAGATGACCTTTATTAGCCTGGTGTTTAGTCTGTGAACCATGAACCAATTCAATAAATCGGAAGTGCGAACAAAAACAAGAACAGTTGAATATTACATTCAACACTTTTTTCAGCACCCCTTTGAAAGAATAGGCTCTGTGAAGGTGAATGGCAATAGATAGAAAAATCCATACTGCTGAAAAAATTGATGTTTTAATGACTAAAAAGTATACCCAATTCATGGCCAACCAGATCCAGGCTTAGATCAACTTTCATTCAGTTCACATGGTTTCTTATCTTAATAAATTTTAGAATAAATTATAAAAATGCAATTATGTCGACAAAATTATCAATTTGCTATAATTTTAGCTAGAAAATTCACAAAATTGCAACAATAGCACACGATATTTTTAGAAAATTGCAATTTTGATTGGTCTTACATGTGGGCCCAACTTGTAATTTAGTATTACATGCTTGTGACAGGTGGACCCAACCTATCATACGGTCCCCATCACTAACAAAGTTGCAGTTTGCTGACACAATCATCAACAATTATTGCAGCTTTCTACCATACGTAATTATTGTAGCTTTCTACCATACTACTCCCTCCATCCCAAAATAGAAGGAATTTTGGGTGGCCTAGTAATACGAATCTGTACTTTAGGACGGAGGGAGTAGCATATTTGCCTATGCGTTGCAACAGGATTTTAATTAAAAAATTGTCATTAACCCGTTAGTACCATCATTTTCTATATATATTATCTCTTAATTTCTACATATATTTGTTACCGACATGTTCTTTCCCATAAAAAGTGGACAGTTGATGGTGCAGGTGGTTGACACATGAGCCCTCTGACTCCACTTCCTTTTTCATTCCAAAAAAGGTAGGGAATTAGTGGTGGGGGTGGTGGTAGATTCACCGCTCACCACCACCATCACTACTCCCTTTTAAAGGAGTATAAATCTAGTTAAAGTTGTAACAAACTAAATAATTTTCACAAATATTTGCATTTTTGTGAAAAACACTTTGAACTTTAGGAGAGGAGGAAATGCACAAGTTTCAAATTCATTCATGAAATAGCTATAATATGAAAGACTCAAAAGCAGAATTGTTCATGCAATTTTGTATGCTTTCCAATTCTATCTCTTCGCTTTCTCACACAAGTTGTGCATATTATGATATCCTAGTGGATCTTGCTGTCTGGTCTGCCTTTGATGGCACCTACTAGTGTAACTTGTCAAGCTATCGCTCTGAAAAGAGCTCCACTCAAATAAATTAATACACTTTCACTTCTCCAGGTCCAAACCAACTTTACAAATATAATCTCTTGATATTAAATTATTCAAAGTGGGGGTAACAACTAACAATGTGCAAGAAAACATATAAACCAAGCTGAAACAAACAACTGCAAGTAATAACTTATAACAGCCACCAGACAAGTAATCAGATGTGATCAGATTGCAAGATAGTTTGGCAAATAACTGGTGAAGTCATCAAGTAGATTTCACAAATGACATCCTAACTGTAGCGCAAAATCCATGTCAACAATGATATGTTAAATAAAAAAGCAGGCAAATTTCATCACTCCATCATGAAAAAACAATAGAGGGAAAAAATATGTTTTTATACTAGATTGTTCAAAATTATGGAGACTTGATTATAAAATCTGTAACATTGTAATATTCAAACTTAGATACTTTTTTAGAGGAACTTAGATCCATTTAATATCATAATATTCAGTTCATATTTAAATGAGAGATAATAAATGCCCTTTGATGGCAATCAACATACCCCCACCAGTATCTAGTACATCACAAAAGGAACAAAATTCGTCATAGCAAATGGACATGTATCAAACAAAACAAATTATAGGCAACTTAATTTGCTATAAAACCTACTCCCTCCGTCCCAATATAAGTGCAACCTAGTACAGATGTGACATATCCTATGACTACAAATCTGGACAGACAATTGTCCAGATTCGTAGTCATAGGATATGTCACATATATACTATGTTGCACTTATATTGGGATGGATGGAGTACTCAGTATATTCCCACATTCCCACAAAACATGTTACAATGAGACAAAGAGGAAACAGATAACAAACAATACCTTGGTATTTATGGACCCTATTGTTGTGACACGGAACTTTCACAGCGAAGTTTGCACCAAAAGAAACATTTGACAATGGAGCAACTTAATTGTAGACCGAAAAAACACAAACCTCATTAAGAGATGAGGCATGATATTATCCTAATGAATAGAAATAAAGGATGATGTCTTATAGTCACCTTCTTATAAAAGCAGGAGCTACTATCTTGGTTAAACCCTTCATCAATATAAAAGTAGCAGTCAGAAGTCAGAACAGGTAATAATATCCAAAAGCAAAACTGATGTGTCAAGATATCCCAGCATATTTAGTTAAATTAGATTCTTCCAAATGAAATGTAACAAAAGAAAAGGAGGTATCACATAGAGAAGTGGCAATCCCAAACCCAATTAATATCGATGTTGCATTCCAATTTTCTTTCTATCCAAACTTCTTGACCACCTCCAGTTTTATTACCTCGCATTGCGAACCCAACTAAGCAATATATTTTCCAACCATCCCATTCCAATATATACAATAATAATGTGTTTACCTGTATTCAAGGAAAAATTCAAAAAAAAAACTTGTGAAACACTCTGATTGCTGACCGAACATACATTGCATAACTACAGTCTACATGTTCTCTCCGTGGCATATATATCTTATCTCTATAACAAATTCTTCCCTCCTCCGTCACAAAGAAGGACATGGGTACGGACAATCTACAGTGATCCAGTTGTAAATAACCAAATACCGTGTCGTCTTGGTCTCTTATCCCTACGACCCAACGAGAACCAATCTGCGCTCGCAAAAAACAAAACCCAACCCCGAAGAAAGCCCACCCGCACCCACGAGAGCCGCCGGGGCAGAATCAAGAGATACATCGAACGAGAAAAGAGGGAGGAGTGCTCACCAGCGGCGATCCTGGCGCCGCCGCCGCAGCTCATGCCGAGCGACATTGCGCGCAGGTAGGAGGAGGAGGAGGGAGAAAGGAGGCGAGGCGAGCCGCCGGTGCCGGGAGGGAGAGGAGTGGTTGGTGTGGTGGGGTGGTGGATTAGGCTGTGGCTTCACTGTTCCATTGTTGTGTTCCCGTATGTGTTCCGTACCACGTGGAGGCCATCGGCTTGTAGTGGACTCGGTTTTTTCCGCCCACTGCAAAATTTGACGCCGTCACTACTTCCGTCAAAAGAAACTGAGTACTAGTACTTTTTTACTCAGCATATATCTCGGAAAACCTCTGCATCCTTATCTGTCTGTCACCAAATAGGAGGTGGAGAAGACTAACTAGTTCATCTAAAGTTCTGTTGCTCTCCACGTCTTCCTCTTGGCCACACGCAACGATGCTCTATACATAGCTGCTCTCGTGCTGTCGGCGGGCTCGCCGGCCGCTTGGCGTGGTCTGCACTCCGTAGGCTCATCGGCTGGGTGTAGTTTAATGGTCAGTACCAAATGTGGAACTCCCTTGTTGCTGGCAACTAGTTACTATGGTGAAGAAGTGAAGATCGAAGCTTTCTTCACCAATACAGCTGCATTGAAGTAGTTTTATTTGGTAAGTTCATTTCTGCAAACACCTCTTGTGTTTCGATGCTTTTAAATCATTAGGATTTTTTTTATATGAGCCAAACAATATGTTTGGTGGGGAACCATATATTTGATGCTAATACGAGATAAAGTACTAGCACTATTTTACAGCTTGAATCGACATGGGAAATCAAATTAAGATCCAACTTACAAGTTGTAATGTGATTGGAAATTGGTAAAAGTGCTAATAAATATAAAAAAAGGGTGGAGATTTTAATTAAAATGGGCAAACATGCTATAGGGATATGTATCAAATGTCTGTGCAGCCTCTTCCCTTGACTTTGTTCAGAAGTTCTGAAATAACCAGATGACTGAAGTAATGAAGCACCTTCAACATGATAGTACTCAGGCATATGCATGTGATTGTAGTTAATGGGAATCTCTGAATGACACTAAATCAATATAAGGGCAATAATTATCAGTACCACTAATAATAGAGTTTTATTGCCAAGTATATATATTTTGAATCTGCAGACCTGCATCATGGTGTATGGCAGTAATGGTGTTACTGCCTCTACTTGTACTAGACACTTTGATGTGTTTGAATCACTCTTTTTCTTTTTACTCCGCTGTGTTGCCTTGTCAAAACCACCAATTGGTCTCCTCGACCCATGAATGGCTTTCTTCTTAACTTTTATGCCTCTTGCTTTACTTGGGCCAACATATTCCTTTGTGCCTATGGTAAAATATTTTTGAGATAGCTAATTTAGATTATAACATAGTAGTCACTAGCATAAGTATATTCAATTCAGAGTAGGATACAAACCTGAATTTTTCAAATCTAGATCGGGCCTTATACTCAAGTATTTCTCCACATCTTCTGCTAATTTTTGTGCATTGTTGGCAGTCATTAAGTATGTTTCATCAGATTCTACAGCTCGAGAAGCTATTTTAGCAAACATTCTGCATAAGTCTTTCCTCCGTGTTGATAACTTTATTTTAGGATCTTCATGCGTACTGCAGTTGCTCTTTACATGTAGAGATTTTGCATCAATTGTCCATCTTTTTAGTATGTATTGCTCATAAATTTCTTTTATATTGTTAACATCAAGTATCTTCAATGCATGGCAACATAGGATTCCGAGAAATTCAAACTTCTTGCAGCTACACCTAACTTTACCTTCTGTTGGAGAAAATTTTACAACATGCTGATGGTGCTTACCATGAACTTTTAATTTGTACGACCTTTCAGCATCAATATCACCACAATAGTAAAGGTCGCAGTTCAATGTTTGCAACACTTGTTCCTGAAACAACTTAAATATTGCTGGAGTATAAATTTTTGTTGCTTGCCTTAATATTGTTAAATCTGCTTTCGGACATGGTGTACTTTGTGTTGTCTTAAAGTCATTTTTGACCTCCTCATATCTTTTGTTTGACAACAACCTATCAAAGTGCTCCAAGAAGGTAAGTATGTCATATTTCACACTAATATAGCCCTTCAATTCATTGTTCATGCTTTCACTTCTCTGTGTTCCACTCATATCAGCAGAAAATGTATTTCTCCCATACACTAATGCCCATTGCTCCTTTTTCTCAAATAGCCTCTCAAGCCATTTGTTCTGCTGTAAATCATACTTTTCAAGCATTCTATTTCATGCATTTATAAATTCATCTTCCTCCTCTTTGTCATAAATACAATTCTGAAAATTTGCATTGAATTTCTTATACTCCTTCACAACTCCAGCAAGGTGTTTGCAGGCATTCTGGTTCATATGCCAAACACAAATTCTGTGATGACTTTCTGGCATGACTAACTTGATTGCTTTGGCCATTGCTGCATCTTCATCTGTCAATATAGTTTGTGGCTTCTTTCCAGACATGGCTTTTTAAAATGTCTTAAAAAGCCAAACAAAACCATCTGCTGTTTCATCATACGAAAGTGCAGCACCAAAAACAATGCTTTTCTTATGATTATCCACACCAACAAGCAAACCAAATGGATGGCCATCATTTATTTTTCTATATGTTGTGTCAAAACAAACAACATCACCAAAAACTTCATAATCGATAATCATTTTAGAATCAGTCCAGAAAATATTTGTTATCAACTCTTCCTCATCAACCTGAATTGAATAGAAAAAAATTAACATCTTCCGATGATTTTTTCTCCATATATTCCAACACTCCCCCGTGTCACCTTCGTTTACCTTTAGGGACCTCTTTGAATATAATCTATTCATCATATCTTCACGAGTAAATCCAAGATTTTCATATCCTCCCGCTTCTTTTGCCATTAATTAAATCAATAGTAGCCTTATTAGATATGCCTACTGATTTTGCATTCTCAGCACTTGCCATCTATGCTTCAGTTATTTTTCTTTGAGATCTTAAGTAGAGGGCCTGACTTCCAATAGCAAGAATGTGGTTATGCTCGTGCAAGAATTTATATATGCAATATAATCCATCATCCCTGAGACTTATCTTCATGCATGCTCGACACATACATCGTGTTTCTGGCCTACTGAAACACCGTAATTTGAAATTTGGTCTTCTCTTTTATCATGACCACGAGTACCTATTGTTAAATAAAACTAACTCAATATATGGATTCTATATGAACACTGAACTTTATAAATATAAGTTGGAACTAGTACCTGCACGAGAAAAACAAAATGTCCGATTCTTTATTATGGTGGAATCTTTCACATAATGGCAACTGCTTCTTCGAATGCTAAAACCCATGTCTCGAGCATAGGCATTATAAAAATCATGAGATTTATTGAACAGAGATATGATGTGCTTGTAGTGATCAAGTCTGAATAATTACTAATAAAAAGAAGTGAAAACATTACAAAGTCTTACCGTCTCTAATTCATCTTCCAGGTTACCAGGAAAGCTTGTCCCTGAATGATGCAGTACAGAAGTTGCAGCAGAGGCAGCTTGTTCCGTCGGCATGGTTGGCACTTGTTCATGCGGTGAATCTGTGACCTTGGTTGACCCTGAAAGACTAGATGGAGAGGCCATTGCTGTTGCGAAGATGATGATTGTGATCCGATAATACTGTGCCGTATGTAAAGCTTAATCTATTTTCTGAAAAACTGACTGATGTTTGGCGCCTTAATTTTTATTTGGCGCCTTCTATTTGGCGCTTTTGTTTCCCTGAAGGGCCACGCTAATTAGGAGTAAACGCTAACTGCGTCATCTGGTGACAGATGGAGAGAATAATCCTGTAATCTCCATTTATGGTGGGGCCACACAAAAACAATCAACAATCCGATGGCCTCCACGTGGAACGGAACACGGATGGGAACGCAACAACGGAACAGTGAAGCCACAGCCTAATCCACCACCCCACCACACCAACCCCTCCTCTCCCTCCCGGCACCGGCGGCTCGCCTCGCCTCCTTTTCCCCTCCTCCTCCTCCTAGTGAGAAAAATCTGGGAGAGTTTAAGGGCGGGTCAGAGCAAGCGGTCAACGGCAGGATGAGTGAAGTTGCACTTGGGTGGGGACCTGCAGGCAGCAATAGCTGTCTGACTCGCGATGCTACCACAACGACGACGATTTTTAAGGCTACAAATGAAAAACAGATGAATAGAAAAAACATGTGATTTTGACAGTAATACAAATATAAAATAAATGATTATAAAACACAGAAAAAAACATAGAGGAATGATCGTTTGATTGGAGTATAGGAAAAACACAGAAATCAGATAAAAAAGATAGATTGAAAGGAATTTTTCAAGAGGTTGAATCTCTTGCTAAGTTTTTTTCAAAACCAACATGCAATAAGCTATTTCATAGAAATTTTATAGGATTTGAAAACTCCAATCCTTTAAATCAAAAGGCTACATAAAAAAATTTTCTATAGGATTTCAATCCTATGAAATTTCTTAATAAATCCTTTGGTTAGGTTCTTAGAAGTGCAAATTAAACAACCAAAAAAAATATTTCTATATGATAATAAAGGTTCAAATATGACAAATACCAACTACCACGTGCCTAAAATAACATCAGAAATTTTGTATTTTTCAAATCATCTATTCCTAATGAGATTACACAAAATTATTGTATAAATTTTTACACAGACTTTTATTTTGGAATAGAGTAAATACTATTTAAAATTTGCAAACTTACCTCCTCGAACAAAGAAGACATGAAAATACACTGTGATGAAAGGAAACCTAAGATATGCTTAATAATCTGGTGTGAAAAATATTTCTAAAATTCATCCTTAAGAAATTACAGCTTGGTACAACATACTATTTTCTGTACATCTTACACTTGCAAAAGAAAGAAAGGAATTGCTACAAAAGTAATCTGAACATATTTATGGAACTAGCTAAATATCTGTGTGTTGCAACGAAAATTAAAAAAAATAACTTGATCATAATATGTTTTAAAGCCTAAAAAGCAAAATAAAATCATTCTTGTTGGCTAATCATCAGCCCGTATTTGCACAATTACTTTACATACATATATTGAACTAAACATTAAACTACATTGGTGCTTCTAATAATAAAAAATAATCTAAATTATTTGTGTTCTACTACTGTCATATTGGATTAATGTAGACTTTTTCCCATTTGGTTCAAACAAATACTCTACCTTTTCTCTCTGCTTGCTAGCAGGTATATACAAGCTTCCCCCGTTCCCCAGCAACGGCGCCAAAAATACTTGTTGGTATTTGTTACGATAACAGATAAATCTGCAAGTGCACGGATACCGTTGTAGCACTTTATCTCAGAGTCTTCCAAGGATATCGAATCACAGGAAACTTGTGTGTCACATCAAGGAAACAGATTCATCCAAGGACAACAACAAAATGGTAGGCGAAGGATATAGAGGATTTCTATGGGTTAACATTCTTGAATTAAGTTAAGGTAAAACACTACACTTACTTCGGGCACCGACTTTCCCTGGTCTACCAAGCGATCCGGCCTACATCTCTATGACTTACCCGAACGTGGAGGATTACCTAGGACGGACATGGCTGTCATTACCTACCACCTATCTTTACAATACGTGGAGCACGCAACAAATAAAGGTAGCCTATAACCTAGACATCATGTCTATGCTATCGATTACTATTCTAGCCTCGGCCAAGTACTTTCTTCTTTATCCAGTCTTTGTACTAGAGCACTTAAATAAATATTAAGCGATAAACTCGCAATGATGAAAATATATCTTACATAAACAAGAAAATTAAAAACCAAAGGAAATCATGAATACAAACTTTTATAACAGAAGCATCCGCCGAGGTACGAGAGTGAAGAGAGTGCCGACAACCCTGGCACTCCTCTAGAGCTTCCCCTCACTCTCTCCTCATTTTCTAAACACTACTATAGTGTTGCCTAGGAATGAAAGTGTAAGCTCTGCAAGTGAGTTGTGTTCTTAGAAGTGACTTCTCCCTCCTTTTACAGCGCTCAATGATGGTTTTTTAAGTCAGTTATCACCCGTAACTGACATTGGGAGCCAATGAGGGGTCTCCACGTGACGGCTGGTGGCAATCAGCCATATTGCTAGTTCTGACAAACCAGGTGTTCAGCCAAACCACTTCCACCGCCTTTCTCCCTCCTTTTCACCTGAGTCACTGTCCTGTGGGCCCTGGTGTGTATAGTCAGTAAATTATGTCGATTTCCTCTTATAGGTACCCATGGATCTGCGTGCTCGCGTCTGATTGGCAAGAGGTCTATTTCTCCGCATAGCAGGTGTGTTTTCATACATAATTGCCTACATACAAATATTTCACCATACTTTTGGAAATTGTCAGTAATAAACCCTACCACTATGTCCGGTGTTTTATTTTATTTGCTTTTATGCAGGAATTAACGGTCAGATTTGGCATTTAAAGACCGTCAACGGCCACCATGGCTATCCTCACCCATTCCCCCCTCCCATTCACCACCAAGCCACCCTTCCCTCTCCACCTCGGTATACCACGTCGCTGCCCCTGCTCGGTCGCCAAAGCACTTCCCTCTCCTATGCCCGAGCCGCTGGTGCCCCGGAGAGACAAGGAGGCCGGAACCGCATAGAGACAGAGCGAGAAGGAGAAGCCGTCTAGCTCTGCATCGAATGCCCCCAGGCCAAACCTCACTGCCTATCGTTTCGCTGCCTTTGCCGCTCAATTGCGCCACTTCCCAGGTGCTGCACGATAAGCATCCTTCATTGCCTTTTTCCCCTCTCCCTCCTCGGCCACCACCACTCCAGAACCACATTCCCACACATCCGAATTGCGCTGCCACGACCTCCACGGCCTCGGTGGGATGACCTCGTAGTTGGTTTCCCGACGGTGTGGCGGTGAGATCGGAGTGGGCAGGCCAACAAGATCAAGGCAGCAAGGAGCAGGAGCAGTAGCCCTAGCGGTGGAGTCTGTTTACTCAATGGCATTGTCGTGAAAGGTAACTGTCTGAGCGCTCCAGCACCTCAGCCTCGATGGTGATGACGCGCACGATGGGCTCATGGGAGACAACGCCTTGGACGCGTTTTCCACCATGATTTCATCCAGCAGCGCAGTCGCGGCGGTGGCCGCCATGAAGCTCACTAGCCTCCCCACCGAAGTGTTGTCTGGTGGTGGCCACCACGACCCACGAAAGCTACCCCCCTTCTTCCTCCTCCCACTTGGACCATAGCTCGCTGCCCTCTTCTCGAACATGCCCGCACCAACGCCTCCTTGCGCACCTTTGCTCTCGTCCTACATGTCATCACCGTTGCCATCTGTTTCCGCTCGCCAACCCTGTCATTCGTCGCCGCGACGGACCCTCCCCTCCTCTGGCTACGACGATGCTAGGGTGAGGCCATTGGGGCCAAACCTAAGCTTGGGGAAAAGATAGGGAGGGAAGAAGAGGACTGAGAAGTGGGCCCCATCATTTTTTATTTTTTTCCTAGCCACTTATATGTGGGTCCCACTTCTAGTTCATGACTAGGCTGCCACGTCAGCATTGGTAGACCAAGTCAATGTGCTACGTTAGCGAAAACCACTCTCAAACCCGTTGAGGGAGTCAAATTGCACCAGTTTTAATAGTTAAGAGTCAAGATATCCGGTATTACGGTTGAGTGATACAAATTGGATTGAACCTATATTTGAGGGTATCAAAGTGTATTTATTCCAAAACAAAACAAGATGGGTCGTGCTTTTAGGCTTTAGGTATAGCTCGAGCTAGCTCTAGGTGGGGTGGGCTAAGCCCACCGGAGAAATAGAGTTTGTTTTCTTTTAAACGAAAGGATGTTTCCTCAAATAGTATTAATTCATAATCATGGTAATAAACTAATAACTGTTATTCGATTTTCATATTCAAATCTATTTGGCACTGGCAAAAAAAAATCGAGAAGAGATGCAAAGCTTTTGAAAAAAAAAATGAAGGTTGAGATTTTGTCTTTGAATTTTATTTCCAAAATTTCAGGATGTTACACCACCTCCGCTGTTAGCAAAGGTATTTCGTTGCAGGTGTAGTGACCGACCCCATCCACGCAATCATCACCATTGCCGCCGATGCCGAGGGCGACGACGAAACGACGATGACTCTGAGCCGTAGCCCGTAGAACGGCGCGACCATCAGCGCAACTGACAGGAGATGTGGCTACAAGTGAGCGGACGCCATGCTTGAACCATCTAACCTTTCCTTGTATCCTGGCTCGCCGCTCCACCTCCCATCGGCACAAATTCACCACACCGGCAATACCCTCATGCTGGTTGCCTATGGGCTTTTTCGTGCTCTCAAGATGTTTCTCTAACCAAAATGATATATAAAATAATCGTTATATTGTCGTCCAGTAAATTACAAAGTTTCGGGGGCATCCCAAGGCCTAGCCACGTATTGATGGTGTCCATCAGCAAATAGCAAAAACTATAAATACCCTGTAATAAATTTTACCAATTTCAAATATTAAAACTGCACTTAATTTTATTTTAGAATGAAGAACGAAGGAAGTACTTATAAGTTCCATACAACTTTGAAAGAATTCTAACTTAACTTGGGATGAAAGTCAAAGGAGAACTAAATTTTTCCACAACCTATTTTCCATGTATTTTTATTTTTGTTCTATTTTTGTTCTTATTTTGTATGATTTTGAACTTTTAAAATATATATATATATATATACCTACTTAAAAATACATCAGACTTCCGTAAGAATTTCCGTCTGTCGTTTTCGTCCGTTATCTTGCTTGGTGTAGATGTCCATCCAATTTATTTTGACACCAATCTAATCAATCTGATAAGATCTCTACACGACTCCTGAGCATAAACGTATATAACAGAAGGGATATAAAAGGAGTACAGATGGTGCATGATTAGGATTTGGACTCCGTGCGGCATGGGCTCTCGCGAGGATACATTCGCACTGCATTTATATGCAACAAAACTATCGCCAGTGATGGCAGCGTGCAGATAAATGTTAATTACCAAGTTATCAATCATGACGATCAGAATTGAAACAACTCAAAAGATAATCCCACATTGCTAGTTCTGTCAAAGAGCATTCTTTTTTCATTCAATACTGATTATCGATCTAAAGACCTTTTCTTTTCTTCTTTTTACATCACATAAACATAATTTAATTTAATACTAATTTTATCGATATAACAAAATTTTTTCCCTTTCTTTTTTTTCTATGGGAGTAGTCGTAAACTCAATTCTTATTAAGGAATTTATTATGATTATTATTATTGAGGCAAAACATGACACATGAGGAGATGGCTACATATACCGATTTAAGGGTGAGTTCGTTTCTTCATGTTCCGAACCTTCACTCCCTCGTTTTTCGTGCGCATGCTTCCCAAACTGCTAAACGGTATGTTTTCTTAAAAAAAAATATAAGAAAGTTGCTTTAAAAAATCATACTAATCTAGTTTGTAAGTTTTGTTAGCTAATACTTATTAATTATGCGCTAATGAATTGCTCCCTTTTTTATCGGAGAGGAAGGTTCCCAACCTTCACAATCAAACATAACCTAATAGAGTTCAAAGATGATCATAACTAGGTGTGCAACCACAAGGGCCAAACTAATGACCTGTTAGGAGTTTGTACTATAACTTACACTTTTCAACATATAGACACAACACATATGCAATATACAATGTGAACTTACAAAATTTAACCATAAGCATAAGATGGTCACAAATAGAATATGATAGCCATAACCATCCATCATAGCCACAAGTTCACATGCATGCCAAAAGATCCATAAACATCCATAAAGCTCACAAATAAGTTTATTCTAGCCTATTACAAGCACTTTGATCATGAAGGGTACAAATAACACAAGAGTTCAAATAAACTAGCAAAGCATACAAGATACATAATATAGCCCAAGTCCCATACAAATATAACCCAACCACCTTAGCCTAAGATAATATGAGGGATAACCTCACTACTACTAGTACCATCCAACACAAAATAGAAGGATCAAAGTTCTTCTCCTCCTTTTGGCATCAAAGACCAAAAATCATCACTCTTGAGGAGGGCAAGGAGAATGAGCTGAGGTGGAGGGATGATGAGAGTCCCGACGACGATGATAGACAAAGGCTTGAGAGCTCTCTAAAAGTTGCATTCTTAGGTCCAAAGTGCCAACACGATTGTCCAACCTTTCAACTGTTGAATTCTAGTGATTGACATCTGATATGCGCGAGGGTGTCCCGATCTTTCGATGAGAGGATAAGTCGATTGGATGGTGCGATGTTGGTGATCCGACTACAACTGTCCAGGGATATTGCGCCTTAGCAATCGTTACACCAACTCCAGAGGCAGTCGTGAATCTCAATGGAAGCATGGTCAGTCCAACCACGAGGGTATTTGTTCTTACAGGCAATCAAGAACTAGCAAGAACAAGATGAACAAGTAACTCAATTTGTGGAATAAACATGTAGGATTGAATCAGCAAAAATATCACAGGTAGGGTTCCGTAACGAGCAAACCGGCGATCTAACCGATCACGGGATTACACAGCAAAGTAGCGACGCTAAACATTGATCTAAACAAAACCTGAGAAATCCTGAAGGGGTACTGACGGAGCGTGAAACTCCTTACCGGGAGACCGCGCGGGCCCCCCCTTTGCCGGTTCGGCCGGGGGTGCTAAGTGAGTTTCTTCGCCCTCGATCTAGAGGACGTCAGCAAGAGTGAAAACACGCAAGACGCGGGTGACGTAGACAGGTTCGGGCCGCTGAGAAGCGTAACACCCTACTCCTGTGTTCTGGTGGATCTGAGGGTCTCCAACAATACAAAGGGAATTCTATCTCCAACGCCTTTTCTGGAGTCCTCCCCTTTTCCTAGGCCTGGGCCTCCTTTTATCTGATCAGGGGTCACCACATGGGCCTCAAGTTGCCTAAGAAAAGAAACATTCTTTTTACAATCAGGGCTGGTCTACAGCCGGAAGTGACCTCTGACAAGCTTGGTGCATGCCTTCTGCCCCGCTCGCCAGCTCTCCCGGTGGACACCCGTTTCAACCTTCATTCAATGGCCGGCGACTTTCTTGCTACGCCTGCACTGAAATCTGGATTGGATCTGACCGGGGCTGACATACCAACTCCAGGAGTCAGCACGTCGGCTCCGGCTAGGGACGAGAGCCAGGAGGCTCTCATCATTCCGACGGGACGGGGCGAGGCGTGCCATCGGCCGCCTGTCGCCACCTAACCCGCGATCTGACCGGTCTGTGACCGGTCACACACCGCGACCGGGCACGGACCGGATAAGCATGTGCTGCGCCGCATTAAAGGCGGCGTGGTGCGCTCGCCTGACCCGCTATAAATGCGGGTAGGTGAGCCCTGTTGTGCTCACCTAACCCGCCCACGTGGCGCCAGGATCACGGGGGGTCGGGGCGCCCCAGCCCTCGGGGCCGAAACAGGAGCGGCCCGACCCCTCGGGGAGACAGAGGAAGGGGCGGCCACGTCACCCCCGGGCCCGACCCCCCCGAGGGGGTCGGGACACGTGGAGGACCGCGGCTACCCAAGCCTCTAGTCATGACACCCCCGGTCCCATGTCACCGACAGGTACCTAGCTATTTAAGAGGGCGGGAGGACGACCAAGGGGTCCCTAGGGTCATGCTCCATCAGATTGGGGCACACCCCACATGGGCCCAACTGGGCCAGGGTCCCAGATAAAGTTACAAGCCCATAGGCCTATTATAGATGATATAGCACCTTGTTTCTTCAATTGCGGATTACTGAGATGGAATTTGGAGAGGAGGCTAGATCCATTGGAAAGAGGACTCCAGGGGAGCTTTCCATCAAGGACTCATGGGCCCAAAACGGAGCTCATATGCATATTTGGTGGCCATTTGAAGTCAGCACTGTAGCGGGTGGCTGAATTGAATTCCAGAACTTCAGCAGCTCAATCTTAATGTCTTCTAGTTGTCCTATGATGTGAGCAATGGTTGTATCAATGATAGTCATGGTCACATCATCCTCCCCTTCTTCACAGAAAACCGTCCTCGGTTTTTCATATGGTGCTCTTCCCGTAGTCCATTGAAAACAACCTGTTTTTTCCAATCAAAATTAAAGAAACTCAAAGTAGTATGATTAGCAATAATATGACTCTCTAGCTTGCAATATTGATCTATGTCTACAGGTGGTTCGAAAAGTGAACATATGTAAACTTTGTGCACCAAATATGTTCCTCTATCATTATATTTGCCAAAGATATGAAATATACTATTAGTTGGACATCGCAAATAAGACTTAGTAAATAATTTCTCCTTCAAATTATCGAGCTTACAAAAATCATCAAATTGAATATAGCCCAAAGTATTTAAAGAAGATAGCAATTCATGTTTCTCAACATCATTAGCAATATGAACAACATGCTTAAAATCAACGCAGAAAGAATTAACAACAGGAATAGCATGTTCATTCAGTAGTTGCGGCATGGATATAAGTGAAGTATTATCACACAACTCTTCTTTATCACAAGGAACAGCAAACAAATCAACTTATGACAAAGGTATCTCAGCAATTGGTTCTACTAATGGTTGCTCTACTATAGCATGAAAAGTGAACATGTGTAGTACAACTTGAGAATACTCATCTTCATTTATCTCAGCACCATTTAATTTACCTTGCAAACTTCTTCAGATATCGCAGGTGCTTCAAGCTTCTCCTTTTTCTTCTCAAGAACATAATTCTTCTCCTTTTGTTGAATGTTCTAAACTCTCTGCAAAACGTTCGTAACAGGAGACACAAAAGATTGCTCCTCCCATGTTTGCACATCATCATTGCACAACGATTTAGGAGATTCAGAAATAGGAGATAAATCGCATTGTTCATTCTTTCTTGCATTTGATACGAAATCTTGTAAAATTTGACTCTCAATACTACGAGCAAGCATGAATAGGTATCCAATATGATTATATGTCACATTAGCAAGTATAACCTAAACTTCAGAATTAAGCCCCTTGAAAAATCTACGCATTGTGTTTTCATTACATTCTTTTAGACCACTGCAGATGGTACAAACTTTAAATTCATAGATGTACTCTCTAATAGTTCTATCACCTTATTTTGGATGTTCTAGTTTATCAAGAAGAGTGCATTTGTAATAAGAACTCACAAAACGTTTTCTCATCATGGTTTTGCATTCATCCCAAGTTTCAGGTTTATTACTAACATGACTCCACCAAAAGAAAGCAGAAAAGGTACACTTATTACTAGCAACCTTAATCATTTGAGCATTAGAAAAATCATAATTATCAAATTCGTTGTCTACTGCTAGCTCCCAATCAACATAAGCAACAGAATCGTACTCACCATCGTAGAATGGTAACTTAGATTCAACTCGTGCAAAATTATAGTCAGGTACCTCATATGCATCACGTGCAGAAGTCGTCATATCTCATCGAAGGTGAAGAAGTCGATTGAGCATAACTGTCTCGTATCCCCTTGCACAATCATGCCATGGTTAGTAGCAAACAAGAAAGATACACAAGAATATGCATGCTCCTATCAACTACTATAGGTAGTGGAAGCTCAAATATCACACACACTCAAGTTTTTTACCAAGCTCTTATAAGATCTTACCAAAGCAAGTGGAATGGTGACCACACCAACTCAACCTAGACCCAATGGAGGTTGGATGTATCAATGCCTTGGCAAACACTTGCTATATGGTTACAATTAAATCTATGGAGCTTTGGGTAGGCTTAAATATGTAGCAAAAGAATAACAAATGCTCAAATCAGAAAATGCAAAATTGAATAATTGTTCAAAGTCAGGACCAGTACCGTGCTGGTCCTAGGCTAGAACGTACTAGAGACGCGAGTCTAGACACAAACGATACCACAAGATAACACTAGAAACAACTCAAGCACAACTCTGATATATAAAAATAATCTCAAAGATAACAAATGATTTCTCTTTTCCTACTTTCTTTCTTTCATTTTTTTCTTCTTTTATTTTCTTTTTTTGTGCGGCTTTTGTCTTTTCTTTTTTAGCACCTTTCTGCGTTTTTTTATTTGTTTCAGCAAAACGACTCAAGGACCTGAATGCAAGATTACAGGGACTCAAATGTAAATAAAAAATTATAGGTACTCAACTGCAAAAGTGCAAACCTTAAAATTAAAATTATACAAAAATGAAATGTCGAAATTATGCCAATTCTATTTTTCCAAACAGATCTTGAAACCGACACGAAACAAAAATTCACCAAAAATAGACGGTGGAAGTGGGAGAGGAAACCGACTCCAAGTGATCGGTCTTGATGGGGAACACACTCCGACTTGGCCAAAGTTGGAAACCTCACACAAAAAGGAAAACCGAGACCACTGTCCTGTAAGATATTCGGTCTTTCCTTCTTGTAGCGGAATCGAAAGTCCAACCGATCTAATCTACAAAACTCTTGTCCCCCTTCCTTCTTCCTCACGCGCAATAGCACGACACAGGACAAGGCTCAAACCACATGACACAAACCCTATATGCAACTCCCAAAACTGACCTACAAAAATTTTTGAAAACTAGAAAAACGTAACCCTGGTGGCAAGACGATTCTATTTTCGTAGGTCCCAACAACAACAAAGACACGGCGGTGGCGACGACAGTGGTACTAAACGTGACCAGAACACAAAACTCTAAACGGACTAAACGCTAAGACCAGCAACATGACACGACAATGGAACACAAAACTCAACAATACAAAAACTGAAAATAACAATGCAATGGCACAAAGATGGCTAGGTAATGGATACAAATTTTTGTATGGCTATTTTCTAGTTATAGGTAGATAAAAACTCACCGAGCAACAAAAGCTCTGATACCACCTGATATGCGTGAGGGTGTCCCGATCTTTCGATGAGAGGATAAGTTGATTGGATGGAGCGACGTTGGTGATCTGACTACAACTGTCCAGGGACGTTGCACCTTAGCAATCGTTACACCAACTCCAGAGGTAGTCGTGGATCTCAACGAAAGCACGGTCATCCCAACCACGAGGGTATTTGTTCCTACAGGCAATCGAGAACTAGCAAGAACAAGATAAACAAGCAATTCAATTTGCAGAATAAAGATATAGGATTGAATCAGCAAAAATATCAAAAGTGGGGTTCCGTAACAAGCAAACTGGCGATCTAACCGATCACGGGATTACACGGCAAAGTAGCGACGCTAAACTTTGATCTAAACAAAACCCGAGAAATTCTGAAGGGGTACTGTTGACGCCAAATCCGTACCGCCGATGTGGATCCTGCGCACGGACACACGAAGGCCTGGGAGATCTGCTTAGCTCCAGTGTAGGTCCTAAAATTGATGAAGCGCAGGCTTGCCAGTCAGTTTGATCCTGCCACTGACAAGATATGCAAAATAGCAGAACGGAAGGTCTATCGGCCGATAGGCCGATTGGGCAACAACGTATCGGCCGATAGGCCGATAACCAAAACAACCGATCGGCCGATAGGCCGATGGCACAGTTCCAGCCGATGTACTAAGCAAACATCTATATAGATACGATCGGCTGACGATAACATGATGATATAGCAATATGATATAGCATAATCCAAATAAATATAAGATAAACATTGACCTGAAGATTAAAGCGCACATCGGCCGGAGTTCCGATAGCACAAACTCTCAATAAGCAGGTAAATAATAAATACTCTGTTGTCATCGGCCAGATCCAATCTATATGTAAAACTCTTGGGCCGATGCAACGTCCAGATAACTCACCGGCTGAAACCCCGATGAAACCCTTATTGGCAGCCAACAAGTAAGCTAGAGATTACGGTTCTAATCACGACTTAGTAGGTCAAACCGAACTGATGCAGCACTAAGTATGAAAAGAAACGCAAGACCTAGACAATAAGCCCTTGACTGATTTTCAGAGTGGTGGATACCTTAGCCAATCTAATCTAGCAAGACAATTTAGTCGATACCGGCATAAACTCTAAAGCGAATCTCGGCCGATAAGACTAAATCGAGAAGCCGAACCAGATTGACTAAGATATATGATAGTAGGTGCTTACATTGACGAGATCAGAACGTCGAAGCCCTAGCCCCGACAGCGCAGGCAACCATAACGAGACTTACCCCTCGTGTGAAGGGCATGAACTCGCCGAAGAAGATGAAAGTAAAAAGGTGGCGATGCGCCGAAGTTGTATTGATCGTGTGATGATAATTACATGAACTACGGGCTTACATATTTATACCCATAGGCTAACAAAAATCCTAACAGAATACGACTCAAACTTTCCTAAAGATAAAAGGAAACAGATAAATTCCTTATTGGACACTAAACACACTTTCCTAAAGATAAAAAAATAAAACTAACAAACTTATCCTAATTAAAAGATACAAGCCGCATCCTCCTCAAACTTGGTCTTCTCTGGATAAGATCTTCCCGAATCTAACAAGAATCCGACTGCTATTGGTGGTTGTTTCAAAATAACCCCATCGACCGATGTAGAACCCTAGGCCGATACTAGCTTCGAGCCAATATGAACCTGGGCTAATGGGGACTTCGGGGCTTACCAAATTCTGCTGTTAACACATGCCCCCCAGTTTTGGAGTATGAGAAGTCATGCTTCAAAATTATTCTCTGTCTGGCCTTGATCACCCCAAAACTGATTCTTCTCTTCTTCTTGAGATCGGCTCTCGTAAGCCGATACCTTCTGTATTAGATGAGCCAGGCTGTCAAACTCGTGGACAAAGAATATATTCTTGATAGGCACTGACAACCCTTGGAATGCAAGATCTGCTAGTTGTTCATCACTTAGGCTCAAACTATAACATCGGTTGCGGACATCACGAAATCTTTGAATATATTCCACAGCCAATTCCCCTTCTTGCTGCCTGACTGAGATTAAATCTGAAAACTTCAACTCATTGTTCCCAGCAAAGAAGTACAGGTGAAACTGCTTCTCAAGATTGGCCCAACCTCTGATAGAATTTGGTGACAACGACGAAAACCATGTGAAGGCCGATCCAGTCAAAGATAACGGAAACAATCTAACTTTCGGAGCTTCTTTAGTCGATGCCTCCCCACATTGAGCTAAGAACCGGCTGATATGTTCCATCGTAGACATATCGTCTTGCCCTGAAAAATTGAAAAAGTCTGAAATCTTATATCGGCCTGGAAATGGAACCCTATCAAACCACTCAGGATACGGTGGCCGATACACAGAAGTATGATCCTTAAGTTTAATTCCAAACCGTTCCTCTATTACTTTTGCAATCATATCGGCCCAATCTTCTTTAGACTGATATCTTTGAGTCTCTTCTAGCCGATATTGTTGATGTGGCTCTCCAGGCTGCTGCTGATCTATTTGCCCCCCCAAGCCAATGTTGTTGTTGCCGATGATGCTGAAATTGTTCGTCGATTTGCCCCCCATTCTGATTTCTTAAGGCAATTACTCTGGGAACTATCTTCTCGATCAAACCATGTAATGTACTCACCAAAACTCCAGATCGATCAAACACAGTGCAACGAACGATTTCATCAACTGTCTTTTGAAGCGTCTCATCGTCTATCGGCTCTTCTTCTTCTTCCACTGGCTTGAGAAATTGCTCTTCTTTGGCCTTGACTTCCTTCTCAGACATCTTGTTGCAATCGTGAGTTCCACGAGCCGTGTAAAAATCTATTGTCAAAAACACGGTCCCACCAGGCGTGCCAAAAATGTGCTGACGCCAAATCCGTACCGCCGATGTGAATCCTGCGCACGGACACACGAAGGCTTGGGAGATCTGCTTAGCTCCAGTGTAGGTCCTAAAATTGATGAAGCGCAAACGTGCCAGTCAGTTTGATCCTGCCACTGACAAGATATGCAAAATAGCAGAACGGAAGGTCTATCGGCCGATAGGCCGATTGGGCAACAACGTATCGGCCGATAGGCCGATAACCAAAACAACCGATCGGCCGATAGGCCGATGGCACAGTTCCAGCCGATGTACTAAGCAAACATCTATATAGATACGATCGGCTGACGATAACATGATGATATAGCAATATGATATAGCATAATCCAAATAAATATAAGATAAACATTGACCTGAAGATTAAAGCGCACATCGGCCGGAGGTCCGATAGCATAAACTCTCAATAAGCAGGTAAACAATAAATACTCTGTTGTCATCGGCCAGATCCAATCTATGTGTAAAACTCTTGGGCCGATGCAACGTCCAGATAACTCACCGGCTGAAACCCCGATGAAACCCTTATTGGCAGTCAATAAGCAGGCTAGAGATTACGGTTCTAATCACGACTTAGTAGGTCAAACCGAACTGATGCAGCACTAAGTATGAAAAGAAACGCAAGACCTAGACAATCAAGCCCTTGACTGATTTTCAGAGTGGTGGATACCTTAGCCAATCTAATCTAGCAAGACAATTTAGTCGATACCGGCATAAACTCTAAAGCGAATCTCGGCCGATAAGACTAAATCGAGAAGCCGAACCAGATTGACTAAGATATATGATAGTAGGTGCTTACGTTGACGAGATCAGAACGTCGAAGCCCTAGCCCCGACAGCGCAGGCAACCATAACGAGACTTACCACTCGTGTGAAGGGCATGAACTCGCCGAAGAAAACGAAAGTAAAAAGGTGGCGATGCGCCGAAGTTGTATTGATCGTGTGATGATAATTACATGAACTATGGGCTTACATATTTATACCCATAGGCTAACAAAAATCCTAACAGAATACGACTCAAACTTTCCTAAAGATAAAAGGAAACAGATAAAGTCCTTATTGGACACTAAACACACTTTCCTAAAGATAAAAAAAGAAAACTAACAAACTTATCCTAATTAAAAGATACAAGCCGCATCCTCCTCAAACTTGGTCTTCTCTGGATAAGATCTTCCCGAATCTAACAAGAATCCGACTGCTATTGGTGGTTGTTTTAAAATAACCCCATCGGCCAATGTAGAACCCTAGGCCGATACTAGCTTCGAGCCGATATGAACCTGGGCTAATGGGGACTTCGGGGCTTACCAAATTCTGCCGTTAACAGATACCTAGCTATTTAAGGGGGCGGGAGGACGACCAAGGGGTCCCTAGGGTCATGCTCCACCAGATTGGGGGCACCCCACATAGGCCCCACCTGGGCCAGGGTCGCAGATAAAGTTACAAGCCTATAGACCTATTATAGGTGACATAGTACCTTGTTTTTTCAATTGTAGATTACTAAGATGAAATTTGAAGACTAGGTTAGATCCATTGAAAAGAGGACTCCAAGAGCTTTCCATCAAGTACTCTTGGGCCCAAAACGAAGCTCGTATGCATATTTGGCGGCCATTTGAAGTCAGCACTATAGCGAGTGGCTGAATTGGATTCTAGAACTTAAGCGGCTTAATCTCAATGTCTTCCAGTTGTCCTATGATGTAAGCAATGGTTGTATCAATGATAGTCATGGTCACATCAACATCGGTGCGCAACCCTCTAAGATCTTGAGACATTTCCTTAAACCGGTGTTCAATCATGCAAAGTTATCATTAAGGGTATTGAGAGCCCCTAACACCAGGTTGGAGTAGTCTTGAGGTGAAATTCCAAAGTAAGCATATGGAGGGGTGATGTAGGAAGCAACACCTTGAGATAGAGGAGGAGGAGCTTGATGAGTGGCACTTGACCCTTCTCCTTGGACAAAAAATGATTGCCTTGACCGGGCACTTCTAGGAGAGGCAAGTTAGAGCCTTGGCTTGTATTGCTTGTGTTGAGTCAAATTTCTACCTAAGTTGCCAACCTTGAAGCGTATCAACCACATAATGTAAGGAGCATAATATATGCCTTGAGTGAAGGTCCCTTTGAAAATGGCAATCTCTTAAAACATTAGGTTGATAACATCAAACTGTCTTTCTTGTATGATGGCATCTATAATATGCCAAGGCATTCCTCGAATGTCATCATTATTTCCACAACGAGGAAGAATGGTGGCTCATACTATTCGGTTGACAACACTAGGAATGGCCTAGTGCTATGCGCATTTAATACACGATTGGCCTAGCGCTATGTGATTCTTTTTTATTAAGTCGCAGTCGGCCTTGAGCTATGCGCATTATATTTTTAAGACATGGTTGCCTTAGGGCTACACGTATTATATTCTTAAGTCGTGCTTGGCCCAGAGCTACACGCATCATATTTTATATAGTCGGTATGTCATTCAGGTCATGTTATTCGAGAATTCACACCGCATAAGCTATAAATTAATATTAAGTCACTTGGCTGGCTAAAATTATAGTTTTTGACTATATGTTTAGTTGTTTCCCAAGTTCCAACTAAACACATAGACGAAGGCTACATCCATTAGGTGCATCTATTCGATGCACTTGTTTATTTATATATTCGATGCACCTATCTATTTAATCTATTTGATGAGCAGTCAATAGCATCTTTGCAAGATATCAAAATGAGAGGTCAAGAAGTAAACACTCGAAAAGCCTTTGCAGGAAAGATTAAAGCACTCACTATTGGTTATGAACCACGAAAAAGACTGCAACTGGACTGTGTAGGTCTCGAGGGTTACTATGAAGAATATGGATACCGGGTACCCACACGGCCTCCATATTTGACTAGAGATAAAAGGTAAACTAGATCTATGTATTATGTAATAGAGTAGGACTCAATTACAATGTTGCTTTGTGTTATATGACAGGACCTAGAGTCCCGATTGAGCATTGGCATGTAAGATTAGAAAACTGATGTCGTGTTCGGCTAGATTTTTCTCTTTGTAACTCTCCCCCTCAACCTATAAAGATGGACAAGAAACCCTCCAAGGGTATAAACATTACTAGATCGTCAGATAATATACACCCTACAGATACAATTTCTAAACAAGAGTAGGATATTACTTCTCATCGAAAGGACCTAAACTTGTCTAAATCCTTATCTTTCGCATTCATCCACTTTTAAGTCTCATGCGCTACCTCTTTTCTTATTGCCGATTTCCAGAATCGACAGTTGACGCGTCTTTTCTTATTGCTGATTTCCAGAATAGACAGTTGACGCGTCAGGTAAAGATGGCACCGAGTTTTTCCGTCGACGAATGCGATGAAACCAACCTGACGTCTAGTCTTATAGTTTAGATAACAAAAACTGGAAGGTGAATATGACATGAATAACAACAGAAAGTGTGTGTAGTGACAGCCTGCAGACAGACAGAACTAACTCAGTGTCATGCAGTTGCGAAATGAACAGTTCAGGCCACGACAGATAATCGATGAGAACTTTCAACATAGAAATCAGGGGCAAATATTTTGTTTAGATGGCTAAACCTAAAAAAGGGAGGACAATAACTCAATGACAGGGCAGATGACTTGCATGGGAGCTACACGGGCCTCTGATGCTTGTCCAGCTGCCACCCTGCCCATTCTATGGTGTAAGCTGAAGCTGAACAGAGTGCCAAACACAACAAAAACACAATTTACATCTGGAAATTCTATATGTACATCAGTAGTCATTGTATATAAGCAAAAGATGTCTTACATAAAGGGCAACGACCCATTACATACTTGGGTGCTCTCCACATACCAAAAGAAACCATCATATAAACAAAAGAGATTCAGCAGCACTAGCATTAGTAACTCAACATCTAGCAATATTCACATACCATCAGTAACTAAATAATACGCAAGCATACTGATTAGTTTGCACAAACCTTACCATGGCGCAGCGACGACACTACTGAAGTGCTGCTCGGTAGACACAGATGATTGCTTAAGTTGGCTTGCTTCTACTTTGAGTCTTGATTTCTCCACGGCACGGCTCATCTGCTGTGAAATAGCACAGTTCTTTATGCAACGGAAGAGATGAGCATGTTGTTCAAGCTGACGGACAACCATACTTAGCACACTAATTTCTGCACAACGCTGTTGATCATCAATTTCTTCTTGAGCAATCTTCTTCTCCGAACGTTTCATCATATCCTGTATTTTGGACCAGCTGTTTCTTAAACTGAGCAGAGTTTCCAAACGAGATCGCAGGTGCCTGACATCGAAGCCGTCTGCTTCCAACACAGAAATGCACTTCATCTTATGTTCAAATACTGCATTATCGTCATGGACATTCAGCATGTTTATGCTTTCTGCTAAATTGGTGAAAGAGTACATCAAACCCAATGCCATCCCTTCACGAAACTCTGGAGGATGCTGCTGTAACTGATGAAAATTTGGTCGTTGTGGCACTTTACTAAATACTTCCATTGCCTCAATCTGTGCCCACATTGGGGAGGTCTTCACAAACGGAAGTTCAACAATAGCCAAGGATTCTGAAGTTTGATCAACCATAATATTCTCATGCACATGAAGAAATTTCTGCATCAAGAGGCAGGAAGAGTTCTGTGTTCTTGCGACATACTTGGATATTGGTGTATCCTGAATGTTGTTTGAAATGATCAAGCTGTTACCAAGTTCAGCATCAATACATTGGCTCGTATCAAAATAACATAACTGAGTTATTGTTGAATCATCGATGGACTGGCTACTTTCAGCAACACATTCTGGTGACTCTACCATGGCTGAACTGTGATACTGTAGTGAAACTCCAGATTGTTCATTAAGTGCAGACTCCCACGTTGAACTATGTGAAAGGACTATTGCACCCTCGAGTGCAGCTAAAGATATTGTTGACAATGGACCACCAACACTGGCATGCTGAGTTTCAGGAATAATACTGGCTAACTCCACCACATTTGCTCCATGATCCACCTCGTCCATGCCATCTTGTTTGTTATCCTGACAATTCTCACTGATTGATGACTGATTCGGCATCCCATCATCGAACATAGCTGGAGACAAAAAAGACAAATTCTCAGTTGGAGTGTTCATCACGCACTCAACTATAGCTCCCAAATTTTCCTTGCAAACGAGGTCATCATGCCTGGTAGCTTCACCACTCTTTGCTGAAGGAAATTGATCCATTCTAGTATCATCAGGCATAACCAAAATGCTCCGACAAAATTCTTCACCAGAGTCTTCATCCATACTTATTTCACACCCTTCAGATTTGGATATTTTCTTCTGGTTTTCAGTTGAAGAATCAGAAGATAACAAATTCACATCACCAGAATTATCTAATGTTGAAGTTGCAGGCAGTATAAGGTTCTCATCTTGGCGAATATCGTCTATACCACTTAGGCTGATTTTATCAACAATGCTACTTTCTCGTGGACCTGAATCAGTATAAGGCAACAAAATATAGGCATTAGATGACTCGTTTTCAGTAATGACTAATGAGCACACATACCTTTATTGTCCTCAAGTGGAGTTGGGTCAATACGACTAACTGTACTTTTTTCTGAAGGAATTGCAGAACCAGCAATAACATTGGTAGGCAGTTCATCATGTTCATCTCTAAAAATCAGCTTGGTCTCTGAAACATTTTGTTAGTTAGCAACTTGCTTTGAGTTTTCTGTATCGTGGTTTAGTATAAACTTACGTTCTTCAGAGATTGGTGCAATGTTGTGGGTTCCCTCAATTGTTTCATCAACTCTGTTTTTCTTCGTCTGCATTTGAAGTGTAAAAGGTAATGAAGAAAAAAGGATACTTCAGTGCTCAGAAGTAAAAGGTTTAGAAGAGTTAACAGAACCTCCGGAATGTGAAAAGAACTCAAAGTTCCAGGATTCACCCCTAGTTCCTCAGGTGCTTGAAAAGAAACACATTCTTTTCTTTTTCTGGACACATCAATTCCAGGAAATGACCCAAAGTTGAAGCTATTTGCAGCACTGGAAATCAGACAACAGCCTTCATCAGTTGATTGCTTTTCTTGATCAGTCAATGCCTTTGATCCTTCATTTCTGCTGAGATCTGGATGAGGTGATTGCATTACTAAAAGTGGATCGTGTGGGATAGGTCTTAGTTGCCCAAACACCCCAAACAGTGAAGCTTGCAACCCTGCAGTTTGTGGCACAGAGGGCATGACATCCATCTGAGAAGATGATAGTTCAATAGGACTTCCTAGAATAAGTGAAGAATCATATTTCAAATGACCAGATCCTGTCATCGATGACTGTAAAGGAAGTGTTATCTGAGATGCTAATGCCAGCACTGCATTTTGTTGCTTCATAGTTTCTTTAGGTCGTGGTACTACATCTGCAGTCTCCAACATTTTATCAGAGCTTGGTTTATCACTGATTTCATCACTGTCATTACATGATGCCAAGTCAACAGGAATTGGCTTTTTTCGAGAGGTTAATTGAGACCCTCTAATGACAAGCTTCTGAAATGGAAAAGGTATCACATTATATAGAGATGATTTTAATCCAAAAGGAGATCAAATATGGAAAAAAAATAATCAGAGCAGATACCATAGCAACTGACAGTCTTTTCTTAATATGTTATTTGGTCTACAATCTTGAGTTAATATTGTGTAAGACCATAAATCAGAGAAAGAATGTGGACTAACTCTAATTAAAGTAAATCTTACATATTTCAAATGCATGTCTAGGTATTTTGTGTTTCATGTGCATCAATATTTGCACAGGCATACAAATAACAATGCATACAGCGAATAACAGGATTATACTGCAAGCAGTCCTGCAAACAGTGCACAAACAACTACATCTTGATGACATAACTACTCGCAATTGTTATACGATGCACATAAAAGCTAGAACTTTAAGCATTCCATCATCATCGAAGTAAAACACACAGCAGAAGTATCTTTTTTTAAAAAAGCCAGAGAATATGTACTACCTTTGCCTTTGTATCCTTTTTCTTTGTCATGCAGCGCATCCATTTTCTACCATCCCATTCAAACCGTGGTCTCAGTTTTGTATTTTCAACTGTCAACTTATCCACACCATCCACATTATCCATGCCTGTTGTGCAACTCTTCAGTTTAACAACATACATCTTGCCAAATAGACTACTTGAAGTCTCCAAAATAATTCCAGGCCACCAGCTACCTTCATGAAAGACCTCTACATGAGAAGACGGAGAAAATCTGTATTTCGAGTCCATACGAATTATTGATCGTGCTGGCCGAATATATTCAGTATCAACAATCTCAGTGACCAGCTCCCCATCATCTCCAACGTGTCTATACTGTACTAAGAAATTTGTAGAACCAATCACTTTCAAAATAGTAGCTGGATTCCAAGACTGGCCAAAGCTTTCCGCAGATCGACTCACTTCAACTAAGCTTCCTTCTCTGAATGCTGGACCTCCATTGTCCTGCACATAACAAAAGCATAGAAACATAGGATTAAATATTGCAGCACACTGTAACACAAAAGGTTACTTGACCTTTTTTTATGATAAAAAGGTTTTTTGTTTGTTTGTGATAATTCAACTCATTCATGCAACCATCACCAGATTTACCTTAAAATAATGAAAATGAATTATTCACAGGATGCATAGACAACCTATTCCGCATATTGATGGTGCCAAAGCTATGCCTTTACAATCTTGTTTAAACCTCACAAAAAAAACTTGTTTGTTTACAAAGGCTTTATTTAACATGTAGTTGCGCTAAAAATTCTGTGAAATTATCCACAAAGTTATTTTAAGATCATGGAAAAGAAAGTGGTGCCCAAACTTATACACTGATACATGAGCGATTGCAGACCTAAAACATCTTTGACTTGCATATGAAATACTCAATCTTATAGTCCTCTCCAAACCCATCTCACTTAGGTCTATTGAGCCTAATGGCTAACAATTGTACCCATTATGATTCAAATTCCTAATAATAGCGACTTAGCAACCATAGCGACCTTGTTGACATTAGATGCTATGTAAGATTCCTATACTTCCATGTTTAATTGTCAAGACACACTCATTGACATGTCTGTGCATTGACATGTCAATTTGGCACGCAGAAACGCATTGAAAGGTTTATATTTATTTTTTTTCAAAAAAGAGAAACAATTATAAAATACTACAAACAAAAGAAAACGTACATATTTATTTATTCTTTTTTTACCAAGAACAACAAATTTGTTTACTAGAATCGGTTTCTTTCACTATATCTCATCTGATTTTATTTCCTAATTTATAAAAAGAGATGTATGGCACAGGAATATAGGATATATGCAAAAAATGTTACTTGATTAGTTGGGTCAGCTAACCATTTTGTACAATTGTAGAATTGAAACATTGTAAGTGCAAAAAATAGCGTGCTATCTCCTACTTGCTCCCAAGTACCAACCACTTTTACTCGAACAGCATGACATGTATAGATTGTTATACTTTTGGAGTAATAACACATAAAACATACATAAACATTCAAACTCTTGTCAAATTATAAGGAAAGCGCATAGCCGCAGATTTACACTAACAAAGAAATGATTTTAGTCTGAAAATTTCACTATACACTGCTCTTAAAAAAAAGAGTATTGCACATTGTCATCTACTGCCCAAATCTGTACAAAAAAAAAAGACTAGCCCTGAAAAACGCGATGGACCACACAAGGCCATATAGGTGAGCTTATTACCACATCAGCGGCCGGGACCCAGCTGCGGCGGCGGAACACGCGGTGCGGCCTCAGCGCCGCCTCCTCGAATTCCATCACCTCCCGCGACGTCGGGAACGCCACCGTGTACACCCTCCGGCGGGGGTCGTCGACGGGGGCCACGTCCAGCGGCAGCGGCAGGCCGGTGACCACGCCCGACCACCACCCCTCGTTGTGGAACGCCTCCACCATGTCGTGCATCGCGAATCCCTCGGCGCCCGGCCCCGCCACCGGCGGCGGCTGGGGGCGCACGTCGCGGGTGCGGACCTCCTCCCGCAGCGGTGCCGCCGACGACGACGGCCCCGCGCCGCCCTCCTCCAGCGTGGTGTAGGCCACGACGTAGCCGTCGCCGCCCGGGAGGTGGGCCTCGACGGTGCCCTCGTAGAAGGAGCCGACGAAGCCCGGGTCGTCGCTGCCAACCTCCACCTCCGCGCCGACCGGGAACAGTAGCGCCTCATCCTTCTCCTTCTCCTCCTCCACCTCCTTCGCCTCCCCCTCCTCCTGATCCCCACGCGCCGCAGCCCGCGGCCTCCTGGCCAGCTTCTTCGATGGGCCGCGCCCCATGGCGGGGGTACAACCTACCGGCGTTCGCGTGCGGTGTCCTCGGCTTCTCCGGCGAGAGATAGAGAGTGTGTGTGAAAGTGGGGAGGGTGGCGGAGGCAACGATGGGGGGTATAGCGGTGGGTGGAGCGGCACGAGTTCCGAGGCGGGTGGGTGCATCGGACGGTGAAGGATGGAGAGGGAGGACACGTGGAGGGACGGGATGAGGTCGCGGGGGTTGTGGGGTGGAGGCGGAGGTTGTAGGGTGGAGGCGGGGCTCGCGGCGCGAGGCGGCGGAGGCCGCGAGGGCCGTGGTGGTGGTGGTGGAGTGTGAATGTGTGTGATGGGACGGGGTGGATCGTGAGGTGGCAGTTAGTGGTACGTCGAGGGTGGAGGAAGCGTCCACGCGTGCAGCTGTTCTCCTGTTGCTGTGCTGACCACCGTTGGATCGAAGTCTGATGCAGTCGGTTGTTTTTGCCACAGTAAATGCGTGTTTTGTCTTTTGACGGGGGAAACTCTACTCATGATATTCTCTTATTTTTCATGTCGTTTACAAAGTCATCAAAAAATTTTAAAAAATTTAGTAAGATAGGTTAATATGTGAATATCACTCTATGTTTATGTATGTTCAAATTTAACTTATACAAGTAGAAACAAAAATAATAAATTTGACTATAAATAGAACACGTAATTCATGGTCAAATTTGTTATTTTTGTTTCAAATTGTATAAGTCTAATTTTAACTTGTATATTTGTAAAAAGATATATCATATATTGATTTATTTTGATATTTTTTAAAAAAATTTTGATAATTTTTTAAACGTTATGTATGAAACGAGAGGATATCTTCTCGAGATAAAAAATCCACTTCCTTTCGATTGGACAGTTCCTTTCGATTGGACAGCTACTTGGACCTCCTTTAGCTTACTAGAGAAAGGGAGAGCCCTTGTTAGCTCTACTCAATAGCTATGTCATCTATAATAAACATTATAGTCAATATATATATAAGAGAAATACTATAACCCAAGTATCTTATTATTTTTGTTTTTATGGCCCTACCATTTCTATCTCCTTCGCTTTCTTCTTTCCTTTACCTTCTGTGGCTCCGACGGCCGACGAGGGTAGTGGCTGGGGAGGATGGACGCAGCTGGCAGCGGTGACTTGGGCGGATGACTGTTAACACCAGAATTTGGTAAGCCCCGAAGTCCTCATCGGCCCAGGATCTATATCGGCTCAAAGCTAGTATCGACCTAGAGTTCTACATCGGCCGATGAGGGTTATTTTAAACCAACCCGGTATTGACTAAATTGCCTTGCTAGATTAGATTGGCTAAGGTATCCACCACCCTGAAAATCAGTCAAGGGCTTGATTGTCTAGGTCTTGCGTTTCTTCTCATACTTAGTGCTGCATCAGTTCGGTTTGACCTACTAAGTCGTGATTAGAACCGTAATCTCTAGCCTGCTTATTGACTGCCAATAAGGGTTTCATCGGGGTTTCAGCCGGTGAGTTATCTGGACGTTGCATCGGCCCAAGAGTTTTACATATAGATTGGATCTGGCCGATGACAACAGAGTATATATTGTTTATCTGCTTGTTGAGAGTTTATGCCATCGGACTTCTGGCCGATGTGTGCTTTAATCTTCATATCAATGTTTATCTTATATTTATCTGGATTATGCTATATCATATTGCTACATCATCATGTTATCGTTNAACCAACCACCAACAGCAGTCGGATTCTTGTTAGATTCGGGAAGATCTTATCCAGAGAAGACCGAGTTTGAGGAGGATGCGGCTTGTATCTCTTAATTAGGAAGAGTTTGTTAGTTTTCTGTTTTATCTTTAGGAAAGTGTGTTAGTGTCCGGCAAGGACTTTATCTTTTTCCTTTTATCTTTAGGAAAGTTTGAGTTGTATTCTGTTAGGATTTTTGTTAGCCTATGGGTATAAATATGTAAGCCCGTAGTTCATGTAATTTATCATCACACGATCAATACAACTTCGGCGCATCGCCAACCTTTTACTTTCGTCTTCTTCGGCGAGTTCATGCCCTTCTCACGAGGGGTAAGTCTCGTTATGGCTGCCTGCGTTGTCGGGGCTAGGGCTTCGTCGTTCTGATCTCAACAACGTAAGCACCTATTATCATATATCTTAGTCAATCTGGTTCGGCTTCTCGATTTAGTCTTATCGGCCGAGATTCGCTTTAGGGTTTATGCCGGTATTGACTAAATTGCCTTGCTAGATTAGATTGGCTAAGGTATCCACCACCCTGAAAATCAGTCAAGGGCTTGATTGTCTAGGTCTTGCGTTTCTTCTCATACTTAGTGCTGCATCAGTTCGGTTTGACCTACTAAGTCGTGATTAGAACCGTAATCTCTAGCCTGCTTATTGACTGCCAATAAGGGTTTCATCGGGGTTCAGCCGGTGAGTTATCTGGACGTTGCAATATCATCATGTTATCGTCAGCCGATCGTCTCTATATAGATATTTGTTCAGTACATCGGCTGGAATTATGCCATCGGCTCATCGGCCGATCGGTTGTTTTGGCTATCGGCCTATCGGCCAATACGTTTTTGCCCTATCGGCCTATTGGCCGATAAACTTTCTGTTATGTTGTTTTGCATATCTTGTCAGTGGCAGGATCAAACTGACTGGCACGCCCGCGCTTCATCTATTTTAGGACCTGCACTGGAGCTAAGCAGATCTCCCAGGCCTTCGTGTGTCTGCACGCCGGATCCTCATCGGCGGTACGGATTTGGCGTCAACAATGACAGTGGTGGATGGGAATACGTAGGTGACGGGGAAGACTGGGGTAGATGACAACAGCAGTGTGTGGACGACGACGGTTGGTACATTACTACCAATTGGTAACTTTTTTAGTCCTGATTGACTAAAAATAGGTATTTTTAGTCTCGATTGTACTAACCGGGACTAAAAATAATCTTTAGTATTAGTTGGTTACACCAACCGGTACTGAAGATAGTTTGTCACGTGGCTGGGGTGTACTATCTTTAGTACTGGTTGGTAGTACTAAAGAGGTTTTTGATGTTTCTTTTTTCACTGCTTATTGATTGTTGTGTGTGTATATGTATATATATATAAATACATACATATATACATGTATATATGTATGTCTATATATATATATATATAAATATTAATAAATACATACACATATGATTAATATATATTTGTATATAGCATCAGGTATATATAATTGCTGGTATTACTCATGTACAATGGGAATTAAATACATATTTTTGATATATGTATAATTGTCGTTTCTAATGTTCTATCATACATTATAAATATAAGAATATAAGATAACGATTCTAGTCGAGGAATAGGTTATCCATCGTCGTGGAATTCTCTCGACGGATTAACAATCTCGTCTATGATAAATCTCATCAGTTGTTCTTCAACCGCCTTTATGAAATCCATGGGGGGAGTTCTTGCTTCATTCATAGAATCTGTCATTTTTCAAAAAATGAGAGATGAATATATTAAATCAATGAGAAAAGTATACATAATGTATTAATGGTGTTTACGTACTTCGATATCCTTATCAGTGTTTCAGTGTTAATGCTGTGTGTTATGTAGTGAATAAATTCACAAACATAATAGCCGCATAAGTTGTTCCCCTGGTCCGGTCGTAAATGCTAAAGGAGAAATGAACTTATGAAATATTTCCATTATAGAATAAACGAGATATATAATTTTTGACCATGTACGTACCGGAAAGTTCATCCTCATAGTCAGTTCTTCCTTGAATTCCCCCAGACGTTTGTACGGAACTATGCCCATGCCCTGCAGTTGCAAACTACAATTAATGATGCTTGATACACATAGTAGCGATAAAAGCAATCATAATGACAGTTGTAATGGATGACATTACCTGTTAATCATTTCAATGATTGAGTTGAAAGTGTTCCTTGGTTTTCGTATAGAGTCCATGACATGGATCATGCTTTTATTAGTGTCTATGACAAAGAGGACCCAGTGGAAACTGCAAATTGCGTGAAATAATATACATATCATTGTATGAATACGTGAAGAAAATTGGTCCAAAACGTGATAAAAACGCACTTTGTGTTGTATGACAAGAGTATGAAGGTCTTATAATGTTGCTGCACCAACAATTTGTAAATGTTACTTTCTGTTTCCCTTGAAAAGTCCCATACAGTCATCTCGTTAATTATGTAGGTGTCCATGAACCCAACCTTGAAATATCCCTGCATACGGCAATTTTAAATCTCCATTCTACAGCTGTAAAAAGGACGTGAGGTGTCTACACACAGTAAATCTTCCATGTTGCATACGATTGGCTAAGGAACGAAATAAAATTAAATAACACTTACAGAACCCAGCAACTGAGAAGAGAGATGTCAAGGGCATCTTGATGGTATAATTCTTTGACATTTTTGAAGTTTATTCACATATCGTTTGCCCAACGAAAGTAATCTTCGTCTTAAACCCTTGCAGCGAACATGACTCTACCATTGGCTGATTGTTCCATATACCATTCATTGAATCGGTACATCTGTGTAGATAGGTTCTTGACCAGCTCTGGCTTCACAAATGGTTTGCCGAGGTTAAATGGTTGACGTAGATCAACTGCTGATGCCTTCTTGATAAGGGCTATCCCCAACAGTTGCTCTTTGGTAAGATTTGTATCTGCCATACATTGTTGTATATTTAATTCAGGTTCAGATGGCATCGGGTCAACCACTTGTTTTGCTTTCATTCCGAGTTGGGAAGCATCTTTTGTCTTTCTTTTAGTCTTCTGATAAGACTTGTGTATTGAGAATTTCTAGTCCGATACTATGTCCGCTCTCGCATTTTTGCTCATCTTCTGAAAAATGCCTTTATTGTTGGGTCTATTGGAACCTTCTTCTCTGGACTTCGCCGTTTGAAGTGATTCTTCACCTGCCTGGACACTTTCATGTCAGTCTCCTCGTTAGTCATATCATACGGTCTTTTCTTTGAAACGGATTTTTTTGGCTCGTCAAAAGTTGGCTTCTTCATTTGTGTATATCACTGGAGGAATTGAGCTGGACCGTTCTTGATGAGGTGCAGCTGGTTGCAGCAGTGGAGACGGTGTAGACCAAGATTGCGGAGGAGATGGAGGAGACGGTGGTACTGAGGATCAGGCTACAGTGGTGGAGATGTATGAACCGACGCCGCCACTCGCCCAAGAAGCACGATGTAGCGCTTGCTCCATAGTTTGATGGCATGGAATGTCTCTTATAGTTTCATCTCCCCATCTTCTCTGGGATGTCTAGCTCGAGATCCTCAAAGCCTTGGCAAACCTTCTCCACCTCGACCTTTGAATACCTAGGTGGAATCGGCCTATAGTGGTACCTTTGGTCTTGCTCCACTTGTATGGCCATGTCGTACGCCACCTTCACGAGAAATGAGGTTAATTAGTGCTTATGCACGACTTTTCACAACGTAGAAAACAGAATGTGTATACTACAAGCATACCTTGATTAATAGGTTCTTAAAGGGAATATGTAGATGACACAGTGTCCACTACGTGATTTCATCCACGGGGTATCGTGGTTCGTCAACAGGTGGCGCTACTGTAGCTTCGTTGGTCTGATATGCTATTTGCCCTGTAGAAGCACAGCTGCTTCGATTGCCTCAGAGGCTAACTAGGATGTTATCAGGATCAAATCACTAGCTCTAGCTTAATCGAAGATTGACTTGTCTTGCCACCTCATCAGCCAATCCTTGATCGTGCTCTATGACCCTCCTTTCCAGATTCCTAACCCTATCTTTCTGCGCGGACTTGCTTCTCAAGCAACTCCTGTATATGTAGATGTCCTCGTGAAACCCATACTTCCAAGGTACCTCGCCTTTTCCGCGCGTTCGTCCTGGGTGCTCGGGATTCTTCGATTCTAACATTAGTCCGTCCTTCTCTCTGTTGGGCTAGAATCTCCTTTGAGAAGAGGCCTCTAGGGCATCCACGAGACGGTAAGCTGCTTGTCGTATGTCATCACTAAAGATTAGGGAACCATCAACCGCATTTAGTATGTCCCCATGAGCATAGTATCAATGTTTTGATCTTTCAGGCCAATCAGCTATGGCCAGAACGATGCCTCTTGAGACTAAAGCATATTTCATCTTTTGCCATTTGGGAACTGCCTTCTTATAGCCGCCCGACTTTAGCCGATGAAAGTACATTTTTCGGGCAGTATTGGCTTTGTTCTTCGCTATCTTCGATTACCCGTCCTCTCCTATCTTGTAGTCCACAAATGCATTCCAATGATCCCTCAGTTTGGGGTATTTGTCAAAATCCAGTGTTTGATCCTTCAGGACATATTTGTTGTACAAATCTTTCTTGAAGGACTGAAATTGTTCGGCCATCTTCTTGAGAGCCCAATCCTTCACTTTGGAATATTCTGCTTGAGGGATCTGGAGAGTGAAGGTCTCGAGTAGGGTTGTCCACAATGTATCTTTCTCAGTCTGTGGGAGACAACTTTCTTCACTATCCGACCTTGATTTGCGCCATTTTTGTATGTTGATCGGCACGTGATCCCTCACAACCCAACCGCATTGTGACAGAAACTTAGTTGTAGCACTTTCGGGGGCAACTGGTTCGCCATCATCTTTCACTTGACATATAATGTGCCTCCCCTTCACCTTTCTCGCGAGACCTCATTGTCTGCTTGCCTTCTTCGTACTAATGTTCGATTGGCTGTCCTGTTGCTCATTCGCGTTTCCCTCCTCATGCTCCTCAGCGTTTCCCTCCATGTTTCCCTCCTCGTGCTCCTCCGCCTCAACTCCTGTTGGTTCCTCATTCAAGTACTGGCTACAATCCTCATGCTTCTTTGCTTGGTACTACTGGCTGCTACCCTCATTAATCCTGTCTAAGAGAAACCTTTCGTCATCTGACTCTCTCATCTGTTCGTAACATTAAGTAATACAGAAAATTGTAAATTAGTACAAAAGGTACATGGTATATTGTTATATTTACATTTTTGGCAAATATCTTTCTCAGTCTGCGTTGATAATACTTGTCATTTTGAACAAGACTAAAGTCAACATTTATTTACTTGCACAAGAATTTCTAAATTTATTTACTTAAGAAATATGCAAATTATATGTATATAGTAATCAATAATTATATATAATTTTATTTTTAATTATAAGCAATAATTAATTTACTAATTTATTTTACTAATCTACACAAAAACAAATATGCATTATGTAAGCAATAATTAATTGAAATAGTTGTACGAAAAGAGTTTCATATAATTAGTCCGCATACATCATATCTATAAATTGTATACCATAATGTGCCTTATTGCTGCTAATTGCGGGTCTCTTCAAACTCTGAACGTAAGCTAGGGCGTCGTTCACGTTCGATTCTGAAAAGAAAATAAACGTTAGTTAAAATATGTACATTAGGCAACTAAAATAGAGTAGAAAGATATTTTTATGTTTTTCTCTTATTTTTAACGATTTTAATGATTTTTAAATGAACTTAATCGGAGCCATTGGTAATTATATATACAAAAATCTACAAGTGTTTAATTATTTTTTTTAAGTTACAAGTGTTAGTTAAAATTTTACAATTGTTAGCATTTTACAACAAAATTTTTACAAGTTAAAATCTACAAGTGTTAGTTAAAAATTAAACGTTGTACATTAGATATATTTTCTCTTGTATTACTATTATTATTATTATTATTATTTTATAATTAGATATTATTTTTCAAATTTCATTATTAATTTTTTTTCATTTGCACTAGTACTGAAATGTTGACCCGGCTTGTCAATACAAGTGCTATGGCGATGGCTAGGCCACCGGCGCACGGTGGGGCAGATGGCAGGGTCACCATACGGCGGCGATGGCGACGAAGTCCGGTGTGTGGATCGATGGATGAGGTGGAGGGGGAGCACCAGCGGCGTGCGATGGCGACGGCGAAGTCCAGCGCGCGGATCGATGGAGGAGGTGGAGGGTGAGCGGCGATGGCGGTGTCATGGGACGGCAACAACGGTGAATTGGAGGGGGAGCGGCGACGAATTCCCGACATTGCACTAACCGTGTCGGCGGCGGAGGAAAGGTCCGGCGACAAAGTCCAGGTGAGGGTGGCGCATGGTAGGGCGATGGCGACGAGTTTCGGAGACAACGACAGAGTTGAAGTGGCTAGTGCGTGATCGGTGTGTCCAAGGAAGACGAACTGCCCCATTTATATACCCATATCTTTAGTCTTGGTTGATGTTAATAACTGGGACTAAAGATGTCTTTAGTCCCGGTTGTTAACACCAACCGAGTTAAAGATATTGCCTATTATTTTCGAAAATATCTTTGGTCCCGGCCGAGGATAACAACCGGACTAAAACTTTAGGACTATACATTAAGTCGGATGCATTAAAAATAGGTTAAAAATTGTAATCAATTTTAAAAATCATATGTAGTCAGGAGGGTATACATCATGAAATAGGTTAAAAATTGTAATAAATTTTAAAAATCATATGTAATTAGGAGGGTACACATTAAAAATAGGTTAAAAATTGTAAGGAATTTTAAAAATCATATATAATTAGAAGGGTGTAGATTAAAAATAGATTAAAATTGTAATAAATTTTAAAAACATATATAATTAGGAGGGTATACATTAAAAATAGGTTAAAAATTGTAATAAATTTTGAAAATCATATGTAATTAACTGTGGCCCGAATAAGTCCATTAAAATAAAAGAATCATATAATCAATCATATATCGTTCATGCACCAACATAGGATAAATAATTTACATAAAACTAGCCATATTAGTCACAGAATACAATCAATCTCCTAACGTGATGGTTGATGCAACATACTTTCTCCTTACAAATGTTCCTTCGCTACGATCATTGGGTAAGTAAGGCTTGTCCTCATTTGATAGGAGGATGCTCGGGTCAACTGTCACCACGAACGGAGGTTGCTCATCAAACTAATCGTAATATTCGTCTATCTTATCCTCGACTCCGACAATTTTCTATTTTCCCGAGAGAACCATGTGGCGCTTTGGCTCATTGGGCCCCTTTCCATTCTTTGGTTTGCTACACATGTCCTCCACATAGAAAACTTGCATTACATCATTGGCTAGGACGAATGGTTTGTCTGAGTACCCAACCTTGTTAAGGTCAACTATTGTTATCCCATAGTCATCAATCATTATGCCTCCACTAGTCAGCCTAACCCATTGGCACCGAAACAGAGGGACCTTCAAAGGTCCATACTCGAGTTCTCATATCTCGTCGATGCCATCGTAATATGTGCTAGTTGTCCCATCGTATCTCATGACATCGATATGAACAACACTGTTTTGGTTCGTGTTCTTTTTGTCTTACACTTTTCTGTAAAATGTATACCCATTGATCTCATATCCTTGGAATGTCGAGATTAAGCAAGATGGTCCCCTCGCCAACAAGGCTAGTTGTTGGTCAATCATCCTGTTACCCATGAGATGTTGTCGCAACCAGGTGGGGAAAATATCAATGTGATGACGTGTAATCCAGGCAACAGACTTCCTGATGTTTTTGGAGCGAACAATCGCCATGTGCTCCTCAATGTAAGGAACCACCAACGAAAATTGTTGCAAAACCGTGAAATGTGCTTTACGGAATAAATCGTTGTCTATAGTCATTATTGGTTTCCTCCCAAGAGTCCCCTTTCCCCATAGTCTCCCCTTATGGCTTGATTCGAGAACCCCGATTGGATGAAGTCTTCAATAAAATTCTACGCAAAACTCAATGACCACATCTGTTCCATACCCCTTGGCGATGCATGCTTCTGGACGAGAACAGTTACAAACGTACTTCTTTAGAACGCCCATGTACCTCTCGCAAGGAAACATGTTGTGTGGGTACACAGGACCAAGATACCAATCTCTTTGACAAGGTGACATAGAAGATGCGTCATTATATTGAAGAAGGATGGTGGAAAGATCATCTCGAAGTTGACAAGACAATGCACCACGTCATTATGTAGGGCTGTTAAATTGTCTGGATCGATGACCTTCTGCAAAATTACGTTCAGGAAAGCATAGAGTTTTGTTATTGTTGTCATCAACACGTGGCAGTCATGGGACTTTATGTTTGTGAATTTCTTCTCTTTCATGTTTATTATTCTCTTTATATTCGACGAGTATCCGGACGGTACCTTGATGCTGTCCAAACATTCAAACATAATTTTCTTCGCTGCATTACTAAGAGTGTAGCTGGCTGGACGTAAGTAATGGCTTCCTTTCTCCTTTGGTTCTGAATGAAGATCGTCATGTTGTTTCATATGTTTCAGATCATGACATGATTCAAGTGTATCTTTAGACTTCCCATATACACCTAGGAAACCTAGCAGGTTGATGCATAGGTTCTTAGTGAGGTGCATCACGTCGATTGTATGGCGGACCTCTAAGACTTCCCATTAAGATAACTCCCAAAAAATAGACTTCTTCTTCCATATCGCCGCGTGACCATCTTCACTTGCTATAGGTTGGCTTCCAGGTCCCTTTTCAAATACTACTTTTAGATCTTTCATCATAGCAGACACAGTTTTTTCATTATGATGTTTATGCTCAGTACGGTGGTCTGCTTTCTGTTCAAAATATTTGCCTTTCTTTTGTACAAGGTGGCTTGCAACAAGAAATAGACGTTGGCCCATGTACACAACCTTCCTACAATGTTTCAAGTATGTACTATCAGTGTCATCCAAACAATGGATGCAAGCCCTATACAACTTGTTTGATTGTCCTAATAGGTTGCTAAGTGCAAGCCAATCGTTAATGGTTATGAACAGCAACGCTCGTAGGTTAAAGTGCTCCTGTTTGTCCTCATCCCACACGGAGACACCTTCTTTCTTCCACAGCAGTTGTAGGTACACATCGATGTCGTTACCAGGTTGCTTTGAGCCTTCAATAATATACTTTTGTTTCATGTAGAACCAAGGGGAAAGGTTGTAGATACATAGGGTGACAGCCAAGTTCTATGACTGCTGCTCATATCTCCAAAAGGATTCATGCCATCTGTAGTTAAACCAAACCTTATATTTCTTGCATCATTTCTGAAGTCTTCAAACGTTCCGTCGATGTTTTGCCACTGCGACCCATCGGCGGGGTGTCGCAACATCTCGTCTTGTTTACGTTCTTCTGTGTGCCAGCACTTCATTCTAGCATGAGCTTTGTTCCTGAACATATGCCTCACACGTGGTATTATAGGAAAATACCACATTATCTTAGCAGGAACTCTTTTCTTCAAAGGTTGTCCGTCAATATCACCGGGGTCATCTCGTCTAATCTTGTATTGCAATGCCTTACAAACCGGGCATGCTTCCAGGTTCTTGTACTCCTCACCACGATAAAGGATACAATCGTTGGAACATGTGTGTATCTTCTGGACTTCCAGTCCTAGAGGGCATACCAACTTTTTAGCTTCGTACGTCGTTTCGAGCAATTCGTTTTCCTTCGAAAGAATATTCCTTACGAGTTTTAATAACATGCCAAATGCCTTGTCAGTCACACCATTTTTTGCCTTTCATTGCAAGAATTCAAGGGTGGTACTCAACTTTTTGTGCCCTATTCGCAATTTGGGTACAAGGACATTTTGTAGTCCACTTACATACGCTCCAATTTCTTGACCTCCTTTTCACTTTCGCAGTCTTTCTTAGCATCACACAATATCTGACCAAGATCATCTATACTGTCATTTGCTGCAACACCTCCGTCCACCTCGTCTACTGTATTTTCTACAAATCCACTGTATTGAGCCCAGTTCGGAACGTTGTTGTCTTCTTCTTCATCTTCTTCCATTGCAACCCCTAACTCTCCATGCGAGGTCCGACAAATATAGCTAGGCATGAATCCCAATTATAATAAGTGGTGACGGTGTCTGGGACTCCTCACCAGGAGACCGTGCAGGTCCCCCTTTGCCGGTTCGGCCGGGGGCGCATGGTGAGATTCTTAGCCCCTAATCTGAGGGATTTCAGCGAGAATGAACGCGTGGACTCAGGCGATGTAGACAGGTTCGGGCCGCTAAGAAGCGTAACACCCTACTCCTGTGTTCTGATGGATCTAGGAGTGTGAAAGAATCCAGAGAGAGTTTAGCCTCTAGAGCGAGCCAGCCCCAGTCTGATCCCCCCTTTCCTAGGCCTGGGCCTCCTTTTATATGGCAAGGGGCTACCACATGGGCCACAAGCTGCCTAAGAAAGAAAACATTCTTTTACAAATAGGGCTATCCCACTACCGGAAGCAACCTCTGACAGACGCCGCAGCACGCCTCTGCTCCGCCAGCCGGCCCATCCGGGGGACGCCCGTTTCAACCTTCGTTAAATGGCGGGCGACTTTCTCGTCTCGCCTGCGCCGTAATCTGGAATGCATCTGACCGGGACTGACATACCAACTCCTGGAGTTGGCACGCCAGCTCCAGCTGAGAGACGAGAGACAGAGGGCTCTCATCATTCTGATGGGACGGGGCGAGGCGTGCCGCAGGCCGCCTGGCGCCACCTAACCCGCGATCTGACCGGTCTATGATCGGTCACTCGCCGTGACCGGTCACAGACCGGATAGGCATGCGCCACGCCGCATTAAATGCGGCGTAGTGTGCTCGTCTGAACCGCCATAAATGCGGTTAGGTGAGCGCAGCGGTGGAGCTTGTGCTGGCGAGCTACCAGGCCCGGGACCCCGACTTCTCCCCGTGGACGGCGCTAGAAGAGTTTCTTCCCGGGACCGAGGACGGCGCGCGCGCGCAAGTCCTGGACACCACCGACCACATCGTCCACGGCTTCGAGGGGACGGCCCCTCGGCTCGTTTTCGCCCTCGACTCTGACGAGGAGGAGGGCGGCGACGACGGCGCAGACGACAGCGACGGCGAGGTCGACGACCCGGGCGCGTCGGAGTGAGCCCCCGGGCCCTCGCGCACCTGAATAATCTCTTTTTTTTTCTTGAGGCCTTCGAGCCCATGCTTGTATAGGCTGGTTTTACCTGCAATCAAATAGGATTTTAATTTCTATGTCAGTCACATTTGCTGTATGCATGCGATAAGGATGGTCTGTGTCGCAATTCTTCTGTGTCTTGGCTTGAGCAAGGGCTCGTGCCCGGGCCCCAGCCTCAAGCGGCGCGGGTCGGAGCTAGTGCCTGGGGAGATCCGCATGTCGAGACTAGCTAAGCCAGGAGCGCGGTGACCGAGGGTTAGGGGGACCCGATTGTGAGCCATTGCCGATTCCCCCCCAGAGTTCACCGCGCCCCGGGGCACGGCTCGGTTCTGGGCCCCGTTTGGCGATTTTAGACGACCCGGGCCGCCGAGGGCAAGGTTGAGCACGAGCAGACTGACTCAAGTCAAGACTTTTCAAAAGGAAACGACAACACAGACACGGTCCTTAGGAAATCGAAAATGCTTGTTATTGAAATGCTAGGAAATGAATTAAACAAGTATGTGCATGTGGTAGCCCCCGGCCAACCCTGCGTGCCCGAGGGGGGCGCGGGGTTGGCCCGAGCCCGAGGTACGACACCCGACCCCCTTATGGGTAGAAGCGGTGAAGATGCTCGATGTTCCACGGGTTAGGCAGCTCTGTGCCGTCGCCCGTGGCCAATCGAACCGAGCCTGGCCGGGGGACGCCGATCACTCAATACGGACCCTCCCAAATTGGTGAGAGTTTGCTCAGTCCAGCACGCGTTTGGACGCGGCGTAGGATGAGATCGTCGACGCAGAGTGATCGGACCCGGACGTGGCGCTGATGGTAACGCCGCAGGCTCTGGTGGTAGCACGCGGCTCGGAGGGCCACGCGCCGCCTTCGCTCTTCCAGGTAGTCGAGGTCGTCTCAGCGAAGCTGATCTTGATCAGCCTCGCAATACATGGTGGCCCGAGGGGACCTCAGGGTGAGCTCGGATGGGAGGACCGCCTTCACGCCGTAGATAAGGAAGAAAGGCGTTTCCCCGGTCGCTCGGCACAAATCCTCGCAGGAGTGGACCGACGCGGGTGGCAAATTCATTAACCAACCCCGCGCCTGGCCCTTCATGGCCATGGGGAAGAAATTCGCCATGACCCTGTCGTCACCCCCCGCGGCTTCTATTCCAGTCATGTAGATCTGGAGAAACTCTGCGGGGTTGACGGTTCCGTCATATTTTTCGGTGATGGTGGGCCGGAACCTTGGGGGCCAACGGACATTCCGAAGGCTCGCCACGAAGGCTCGACAGCCAGCACCACCAACCGGGGACACGGGGGGCCGGCCCCCGTGACCGGAATGGAGCGGCGCTCCAGAAGAGGAGGCGCCTTCCGTCGCATGGGCGGGGCGACGAGCGTCGCGCCGGCGCTCGATATCGAGCCGGGCGTCTGGCCCCCCATGCACATTTTCTTGGGTCGGAGGCGTTGATGAGGGAACCACGGACGAACGGCGCGTGTCGGCCGTCGTCCGCCGTGCCCTCCGCCTCGACGACATAGAGCCGGTGGCGGCAGCGCCAGAGGTCCCGGTGGCGGAAGACCGCCTGCCGGTGCCCAGGCGCTGCTGCGCCGTCATGACCAAGTTGGCCACGTCATCCAGCCAACGCTGGGCTGGGGTCTCTAGATCGGGGACGATGGGCGGGTGACGCAGGAGAGCGCCTGCGGCCTGGAGCACGCCCTGGGGCGTGCCGCCATCGCCGTAGGTGAGGCGACGACGCACTCCGCCTCGCCGTCCTCCTCCATTGCCTGCGAGCGGCGAGGTCGCGGATCCCTTGACCTCCTCGAGCGCCTTCCCCCGCCCATGATTCCGGCGGGAGGGGGACGACGAAACATGTGTGTATCTTCTGGACTTCCAGTCCTAGAGGGCAGACCACCTTTTTAGCTTCGTACGTCATTTCGAGCAATTCGTTTTCCTTCGAAAGAATATTCCTTACGAGTTTTAATAACACGCCAAATGCCTTGTCAGTCACACCATTTTTTGCCGTTCATTGTAAGAATTCAAGGGTGGTACTCAACTTTTTGTGCCCTATTCGCAATTTGGGTACAAGGACATTTTGTAGTCCACTTACATACGCTCCAATTTCTTGACCTCCTTTTCACTTTCGCAGTCTTTCTTAGCATCACACAATATCTGACCAAGATCATCTATACTGTCATTTGCTGCAACACCTCCGTCCACCTCGTCTACTGTATTTTCTACAAATCCACTGTATTGAGCCCAGTTCGGAACGTTGTTGTCTTCTTCTTCATCTTCTTCCATTGCAACCCCTAACTCTCCATGCGAGGTCCGACAAATATAGCTAGGCATGAATCCCGATTATAATAAGTGGTGACGGAGTCTGGGACTCCTCACCAGGAGACCGTGCAGGTCCCCCTTTGCCGGTTCGGCCAGGGGCGCAAGGTGAGATTCTTAGCCCCTAATCTGAGGGATTTCAGCGAGAGAGAACGCGTGGACTCAGGCGATGTAGACAGGTTCGGGCCGCTAAGAAGCGTAACACCCTACTCCTGTGTTCTGATGGATTTGGGAGTGTAAAAGAATCCAGAGAGAGTTTAGCCTCTAGAGCGAGCCAGCCCCAGTCTGATCCCCCCTTTCCTAGGCCTGGGCCTCCTTTTATATGGCAAGGGGCTACCACATGGGCCACAAGAAAGAAAACATTCTTTTACAAATAGGGCTATCCCACTGCCGGAAGCAACCTCTGACAGACGCCGCAGCACGCCTCTGCTCTGCCAGCCGGCCCATCCGGGGGACGCACGTTTCAACCTTCATTAAATGGTGGGCGACTTTCTCGTCTCGCCTACGCCGTAATCTGGAATGCATCTGACCGGGACTGACATACCAACTCCTGGAGTTGGCACGCCAGCTCCGGCTGAGAGACGAGAGACAGAGGGCTCTCATCATTCTGATGGGACGGGGCGAGGCGTGCCGCAGGCCGCCTAGCACCACCTAACCCGTGATCTGACCGGTCTATGATCGGTCACTCGCCGTGACCGGTCATAGACCGGATAGGCATGCGCCACGCTGCATTAAATGCGGCGTAGTGCGCTCGTCTGAACCGCCATAAATGCGGTTAGGTGAGCTCTGCCACACTGACCTAACCTGCACGCGTGGCACCAAAACCACAGGGTGTCGGGGCGCCCCAGCACTTGGGGCAGATTCGGGAGCGGCCCGACCCCGGGGGGAGACCGGGAGGGCAGCCACCATGTCACCCTCGGGCCCGACCCCTCCGAGGGAACGGGCCACGTGGATCACTGTGGCCGCCCTTCCCTTTGGACTCGACACCCCCGGTCCCATGTCACCGACAAGTGGATATAAAGAATTCTTGATATAGAATACTCCTTCTGGTTTTTACATTTTATGTATGGACAAGATATAAAACCCTTACGCTTGTGGGCATCGGCCACTCTCAAAAAATAATCCACACCATCAATAAACTCCTTAAATCATCGATCCGCGGTATACATCAATTGTCAGTTCATCTACATCAAATAAATAAATTTAAAGAAAGTCTGGGAAAGTGAAAAGAATTAAATAAACAATTTATAATTTAAAACATCATAAACTCAAAAGTTGAGTGGATAAAGAGTATGGCTAACCACGGTTAGAATTTGTTTATATTTTTCTATTGCCATAGTTTTTTACCTATTTTTCATACAATACCACACACTATCTATTATCTATTGTTTTTCCTTTATTTTTTTCATTCTTTGTCCATCATTTTTTATTATTTTCTACTCTTTTCCCTAATTTTTTGTTTTTTCCTATTATTTTCTACTCTTTTCACTAATTTTCCTTTTTTACATTTATTTCCAATATCTCTAAAATTATGAAGTACGCTTATTCTCTCTCATCTTTTCCATATATTTTTGAGAGAGAATGACATATAGAAACATAGCTAGAAATGTAATATGTTAAACATAGAACAATAGATGATGGAGTTGGTCAACTTTTAGATCCCTTCGATTTATGTAATATCACCAAAATTCTTTCAGCAAAAATTTTGGCAACACCTCTCTTAGCTTCCTCCTTTTGGCAGCAATGACTTGAGCTGGAGGAGGAAGAAGACATAAAAAGGGTTGTATTGTCTTTAGTACTGGTTGAAGTCACCAACCGGTACTACAGATCAACACTGGTACCAGTTGGTGTCTCCAACCAGTACTAATGTGTTCTGCATTTTTAGTACCGATTGGTGACACGAACCGGTACTAAGTATTAATCTTTAGTAGCGGTTGGTACCACCAACCGGTACAAAAGATCTCCTGTGCCGACCGCGGGGCTCCTGTGCCGACCAGGGGGGCCTGGTAGGGTCTGACAGGCCCCAACCGATAGTAAAAATCATTTTTAGTCCTGGTTGGTATTACCAACCAGGACTAAAAATTCTACAATGGGGCGAGCTAAAGAACTGGTAGTAAAAATCATCTTTACTATCGGTTCTTTTTACAGTCGAGATATTTGTGTTTTTGGCCATTCGAGCAAAGATTCAGTTCTCTAGTAGTGGATAAGAGAAAAAATGATGGGCCCTTCCCTACATAATAAAACATACAAATGTGTAGTATTAAAGTATGTATTTACTATGAAAGTATGTTTATTTGATTACTTTACGATAATGTGCCATTGGCTTATAGCTAGTTAATATTATCGACGGACGATACACGTCTACGGTATTTATAGAGTATGTGGATCGTTGGAACGAAGTTCTACGCGAGATCGTATCTAGAAGACAAAGGACAAGGGTTTTATACTGGTTCAGACTCTCAAGATGAGTAATAACCCTACTCTAGTTTATATGTATATATGGATGAGAATACCATAAGGATTACAACGGGAAAAGATGGTTGATTCAATCCCGACTAGAACCTGTCGAGAACTAACCAACAAGATCTACTTGGCGACTAGGGTTAAGGTTTTTTTTCTGATTATGTCGAAACTTGGTTTCGGCAATAAGAAACTGGGGGTAGCAGTCAAGCGCCAAACACGATGGGTTAGTATGCGAAGAGATTTAGACAGGTTCAGGCCCTCTCAACGAGAGGTAATACTCTACTCCTGTTTCGGGGATTCGATCCGCCGAGTGGTTTATTGATCTCTTGATCTCTTATGTCGATGTCTTTCAATCTGCTATATTCTGCCTCTCAAGGGACGTCCTACCCTCCTTATATAGGTTTAGAGGGTAGGCTCACAAGTCGGAGACCTAACTATACTCGGTATCGGACTCCATATTACTCCCGACTCAGGACTATAAGCCGTTCCTTATTATACAAGGTAACACAATACTAAAGTCCTAAGCCGATTACATATTCATGATTCATAACCCATCCTCTATTACTAGTCGGATAAGCCAGCCATGACGGTATCCGGTACCCATAATCTCCGCAGTAGCCCCTGAGACCTTCACAGTCGACGAGATAACTTTGCCTCTAACCGGAAGAACACATAGCCGAGTACCTCCTTAGCCGAGTGCTCCCATTGCCGAGTGCTTCCATCATCTCTGCCCAGGTCTCCCAAGTGCTTTATCATTCAATAGAAAGGCTGTGAAGGGCTGAAAACATCTCAAAAATTATCAAGAATATATACTTAGGTGCATCGACTGATGCACCTAATTAGGTGTAGCCCCTGACTATGTGTTTAGTTAAACAAACTAAACATACAGTCAAGAACTATAATAATCATACTCTTCCGAGTGAAATAAATGTCTAGCCTAAGCCAAAAGCAATCATAAAAAATCATATAACACATAACCTCATAATCAAGGCATAGTGTATAATGACCCCGAGTATTGGCAAGCTCATGCTATCCGAGTCGTTATGCCCGAGTCCTCTCGAAGCATACAACTTGGCCAACCTCAGGAATAAAAAAATCCGAGTTAATAAACTCAAAATAAATTTATCAGTCATCTAAAAAATATGACCAAAACATTAAATAGCCTAAGCCATAATATTGGTCTTAATCAAAAAGCACACCAAGGTAGCAAAATAGCATTGATATAATATAAAATCAATTGCTTCATAAAAAACCAAACAGCTCCTGCAACCTATAGAAAAGTTACCAGGACAGTTATAAAAAACTATACTGTTTGTCACCTTTCAAGTTGCATCGTACCAACCCTCAAAAAGTTGTGTAACTGCTGTATGAAAGGATTTTGAAGGCATTGGGCAATAAGATACGTGCATATTGGTAAGGCAAATCTGCTTAAGTCCCTAGAGACACGTGTCAAGCCATACTTGAATCATAGGCTATAAGGTTCTCATGGATCTCGGCCCAAATTCGAGAAAGCCTACCGATACCCTAAAAATATGATGTGTATGGCACATCCATTAATATGCTCCCGAGTGACAAATCTCCCGGGTGATGTAGACCAAGCGCATCTCATCTGAGCAACTTCTGATCCGAGTGGTTATCCCTCACGGGATGTACCAAAATAGATTTGATAATTGAATCCCGAATGGAGCGAGAACTCAACTTGTGACCCTTGTGGGGAACAATGATTGATCCAAACCTTGAGCGTAGGAGATAAGCTCGTTGCCATGAACTCATGTTGCATGTATCTAGAATAAGTGCAAATTGAAGGTATGATCCTCGTGCTAGAGCTAGGAAGCCCTTAAACATGTTGCTCGTCCTTCTGTCGCAGTCGAGGTTATCCATTGGTAGCAACTGATGCCCAATAACGGTGGTGTGACCAACCGACCGTGTAGGCGGAGACACTAGTCGGCGGCGACGAAGGTAGGCCGACAATGAAGACGTAGACACCCAACAACGGTGATGTGACCAACCAACCGTGTAGGCAAAGACACCAGTCAACGGCGGCGAAGGTAGGCCGACGATGAAGTTCTGACTGATCCATTCCCGAAGCGTAGGAGATAAGCTTATAGCCATGAATCCCTACTATGCATATCTGGATTTGGATCCTGCAATAAAAATATGTAGGATGAGTAGTATCTGATGTAAATATAATACTTGAGGAAAATTTAAGCATTTTAAAATATTTATAAGTATGTATTTCTCCTCTTGCTGGTTTTGATTTCCCCGAGTAGATGACTCTTCACGTTTAAACACTCTGCCCGACTAGTCATTGACATGAGTTCGTCATTAATGGAACAAAGTTTCACATATCAGAATTTACTACACGGGTACTTTTGTAATTGTTTAGAGCAGGAAACAAATTATTTTATCTCTATGCTTTTGATTGCCTCCGAGTAATACTTAGCACCTTGCGTTATACACTCCATCCAACGAGCTCCCGGGTGCTAGGATTTGGCCCAAGGGCAACTATCCATCGACAAACCAAACGGAAAGCATAGGGAAATAGAGTTTCATAACTCGATCAACACTTTTTGCCTTGGATTATTTCGCAAGCAATCGAGATAAACATTATAAAAATTATTGTAAAAAATATGATATAACATCTGTAGCCCCCGACTCACTGCTCAACGGAGGACCAGTTGATGTAGTGAGGCAGAGGAAAAAGAAAATATCATATAAAGAAGAAAATTAATGATGACTTAGCTTTTTAGTATTTTCGTCGGTGACAGGAGAGGTAGGGCCCCACGGTGGGCACCAGTTACTCCCGGATTACTTGTCATGCTTGTCCTGCCACGAGGCTTTAATTGCATCGTCCGATTTGGCGTAGGAGTTGGCTATCTCGAACATCTTCTTGACCATCCTTGGAGGCTTACGCCCAAATTTGCCGATCAGCAACTTGTCGCGGACGCCTTTCTGGAATGCGGCTATGATGACGTTGTCAGTGATGTCGAAGATCTTGTTTCGCTTCTCCGAAAAACACTGAATGTAGTCTTTTAATGACTCGTCGGGCTTCTGAATTACGCTATAGAGATCGAAGTGGGTCCCGGGCCTTTTGAAAGTGCCTTGGAAATTGGCGACGAAGTGGTCCCAAAGCTCGCTCCACGAATCAATTGAACCTCTTGGTAAGCTTGTGAGCCAGTTCCTGGCTGAATCGGTGAGAGCAACAGGCAAGTAGTTCGCCATGGCCTTGCTGTCTCCTCTTGCTGCACGGATGGCGAGGGTGTAAACGGTTAACCATGACTCGGGGTCTGTTTTGCCGTCATACTTGTCAATCCCTGTGGGCTTGAATCCACTCGGCCAATCCACTCGACGCAGGTCTCGAGTGAACGCGGATACTCCATCGTCATAGTTGCCGGTGATCTCCTTCGGTCTTCATAATAGGGTCTGTTGCGCTTACGATGGCGCTGGTCAAGTACCTCCATCAAGTCACTCGGCGATGGCCTTCGAGAGCTGCTCTGTTAGTTGGGGTTATGACGAACTCGATCATGGACGGGTGGCCGGCCGTGACCTCTCTCATGAGAGTCAGCCGATTGATCTTGACGCTTCCACATTGCGTGATGACGAGGGTCTCTGAACTTGGCGGGTGTCTTGTTGAGCTCGGGTCTCCGGTAGTCTTTAGATCGCGTTGGTGGTAGGCAGCTACCCTCGGGTGTCTCGGCGATGGACTCGGTAGATCTCCACGCGGATCCTGTGGAAGCGCCGGCGGCCGTGGCCGCAACGATGGTCTTGACTTTGTCCAGAATCGGTGTTACCGCAGGGTGTGCCACTTCGATGACGGTGTCGATGAGGGTAAGGGCAGCGACCACGTTCTGTTGAGGTGTGAGGAGGATGTTGGTGTTGTCGACTCGTGTCTGGAGTATGGCCTCGCGAGCGGAGCGTCCTGTCGCCCTCAGATCTCGTCTTTTCTTGTCGGCTTCTTCTTTCCGCCTGAGCTCCTCCTCCTTGCGCTTGTTTTCCTCCTCCATACGCTTGCGCTCCAGCTCGAACTTGGCTCGTTCCTCTTGTGCAACCCTGCGGGCCATGGCCAAGTCGGTCTCGGCTACTTTGGCCATGAGGACGTTGAAGAACATTGGGTCATAGTCCTTGTCGAAGTCAGAGTCGTCGAAGTCGTCAGTGGAGATGTCGTAGCAGTCGTCAAAGTCGGAAGAGCGATCTCAGTAGATGAGCACGACCCGAGCGGTTGAATCATGACGGCAATTTCCCTGGAGCTCAGACCGCAGCATGACGATGAAGAAGATTCTCCCGAGCAGATCGATTCCAACTCAGAGGATAGTAGATTGTGGTAGGTCTTAGCGTCGCTTGGTAACCCAAACGGCGCCGGGTGGTTTCCCTCTCCCGACTGGTTCGAATCTGAGTCAAGGAGAGAGAGCTTGCCGAATTTGTCGGTGAAGAAGTTGAGGCTGCCGAAGCGGAATGCCTGCCCAGGGGCGAAGGCGAAGTCGTCGATGCCTGATGAAGATCCCATCGTGCTCGTCGGCGAGATGAAGAAGAAAACTTGACGCAGAGCCCCTACCTGGCGCGGCAACTGTCGAAACATGGTTTCGGCAATAAGAAACTGGGGGTAGCAGTCAAGCGCCAAACACAATGGGTTAGTATGCAAAGAGATTTAGACAGGTTCAGGCCCTCTCAACGAGAGGTAATACCCTACTCCTGTTTCGAGGATTCGATCCGCCGAGTGGTTTATTGATCTCTTGATCTCTTATGTCGATGTCTTTCAATCTGCTATATTTTGTCTCTCAAGGGACGTCCTACCCTCCTTATATAAGTTTAGAGGGTAGGCTCACAAGTCGGAGACCTAACTATACTCGGTATCGGACTCCATATTACTCCCGACTTAGGACTATAAGCCGTTCCTTATTACACAAGGTAACGCAATACTTAAGTCCTAAACCGATTACATAGTCATGATTCATAACTCATCCCCTATTACTAGTCGGATAAGCCAGCCATGAGGGTATCCGGTACCCATAATCTCCACAGATTGTATCTTGATGTGGCTTTGGCTACGGCTTGTAACTCGATGCCCCTCCCTCCGTGGGGAGACCTTGTATTTATAGCGAAAATCATCTTCTTTTCCAAGTAAAACTCAGAGAAATAGAACTAGATATGGGCTAAGAAGGCCTTATCTTCTTTTACTAGGACTCTAACACCTTCTATTCCGAAAAGATAATTTCCTTCTTTATTCATCGTATTTGCTTAATCAAAGGATACCTTCCCGTATATCTTTAGGCATATGGTACTTCCGTATATCACGAACCCAAGTTTAGGAGGTATGCCTTATCCTTGACATTGACAATAGCCCCCGACTTCAATACAAATGATTAGAGAAATGTTCTCAATCAAATAGCCTACAAACAACCCTTGTCGAACTCACCCAACCATTCTCGGATAACGGTACAGAGTATGCGAGAAGGTTCTCGTCTTCTCCAAGACCAAGAACACGACTTGAACTTGAATTTGGATTGAAGTCAAAAACTTAAATAAACCCACAAAAAGTCCGACGGTGATTACTCTTCTTTCTCGAAATTCGAACCGTCGGATGTAACTAATAAATTCCAATTTTGAGATCTATGTGAGTTCCATTTGTGCAAACACTCATTTCTTCACCCTTTTATCGCACCCACTCCTCCACACTAGTAACCAAAACCCTAAACCACAAACTCCAGCAATTTCCCCCCGGCAACCTCCATGGATCTCCTGGATTCGACTGCCACCAATGAGGTCTTGGCAAAGCTGCAGCACGAAGGGGCGCTATCGAGTGCGCAAGTATTGGTTCGATCGGAAGGAGGTACAGATCCCTTGACCAAACTAGGACAAATCATCACTCTTACTTCTTTTGTCCAATGCGGTTTCATGCCTCTTCCTTCTGAATTCCTTCCACTTCTTCTTGATTTTTATGATACCCATCTTCTTCATCTAAACCCTAATTCCATTGCCTTCCTTAGCATCTTCACCCATCTATACGAGGCACCCTTTCTAGATTTGTTTAGATACTTTTATGAGCTTAGATGGATAGAGTCTTCGCGAATTTCTGGATGCTAAGGTCTCTGTCTCAGGGACAAGATGAAGGGAGGGTGCATCCCCTTCAACTACTTGTCCTTGAGAAGGGATTGGAGGAAGAATTGGTTCTACCTCCATGTTACCGATACCGCCCCTTGTCTTGCGGTTTTCTGAAGAGAAACCTGCACACTCCAAATCATGGACCTGAAAACCTTCTTTGACCCCAGCCCTAGAGAGCTTCGTTAAGAAAATCCATGATCTCCGAGTACACGGCCTGACTGGATACAAAGTTGTTCAAGACTATGTTAGTTGCCGAATCCAGTCTCTCCAAGCCCATGCTCATCCCGCGTATGAGTACACGGGGGCACAAGATGTAATGTGGATATCGCATCGGGAATACAACTCAAAGTCTTTCGACAACTCGAAAAGATTGAATTGTTCTCGATACTGATCTTGTGATGCTACCTTTGTTGCAGTTCTCTCTGAAGCGAACGTGAAGGGGCACATGGCACAGTTGGTAATCGATTCACCGTCCGCCGTACCTGACGTCCCTATGCCGATATGCGACCTTCACCAACCAAGTGGGATGTCATAGTGAATGTAAGCGTTTGGATTACTCTCCTTGTCAATCATGTTTTTGCCTATAGGAATAGTAATCCCAACTTTTTTAGGCTTGGCCTCTGATGGATGTCGTCGACCACCAGGCGTCTGCTTCTTTGACAGAACAAGCCGTGTTCAAGCAGGGAGTAATCGGCTCCGTCCCTAAGGGTAGTGGTTCCAAGAGGAAGCGCTGGCGCACGTTGGCGAAGACTATCGGAGCAGGAACACTAACGAAGACCAGTGGCTCCGAGGTAAGACTTAGGTCCAGGTTTATCTGACAACCATGGCACCTTTGCCAAGCTCACCTCCCTTTATCTTCAGACTACTTCCAGAATAAAACCCGCCTTCTATGGGAGGGGTAAGCTACTAAAGTGGACCAAGATCAGGTGAGTTTCCTTCTTGGCCTTCATCTTTGTCGCTCTCTCACTTGTTTTAATTGTCTTACAATTCTTTGGATGATTTTCGATTGCAGCCCGTCCCCCTCTACGTTAGGACAGAGCATCGGGGTACGCGAGGAGGTGAGCTCAAAGTCACCTCCTACAGTCACGATGACCGATCTTCGCCGCCACCTCCTATGACAAGCTCCCCTGTCACCCCAGGACTGTCCTCCACGATTGACAAGCTCTTAGAAGCTTGTTGTTTGCTTGAGGTGTGTTCTCAGGGCGCCGTTGAGAGGTCAACTGGCTCACAAAGGCTGCGACTTCTGTGAACAACCGCATCGCTGCTCTAGAGTGTTATTTGAAGATAGAGCGAGCAGACAATGAGAAAAGTTGAGGGAGGTTCTCATCGGGAACGAGAACCGGTGCAAGGGGCTCAAGTAGGCCTTATCTGACTTGAAGGACAACCTAGCCGCCCTCCGACAAGGCTTTCACAAGAACCACGTCCGCCTCAACATGGTCGCCTTAGTTCCCAGACGAGACAACAGTCTTGGGATATTTGGGGATGCTCATAACTGAGCTGGAGATTGCTGTGAGTTCCCACGTAGACCAGTTGGCCGAGGCAATGCGGACCGGGCTCAAGACCAGTGGTTGTCATGTTCTCACTTTCCTCAAGCTCACGCACCCTGAAGTCAACATCGAGGAGATGATGGCCAAGGGAGGAGCTAACGAGTGCCGCGAGGATGTTATGTCGGAGCTTGAGGAAGTCGGGGAATCCGTATTGCCCTATTTCGAAGAGTAATGTCTTTGTTTTTTTCTTTTTCCTCATGTAATTTTAAGAACAATTTCTGGTCTTATGTTCTCGAGAACATCTTCCATCTGTTTGTCTTTAAATTCTCGGGCAAGTTCCTGTTCTGTAGATTTTTCAAGGACGAAGCCATGGCAGATGCTCCACAGACTTGGTCCTGGCTCCTGAATCACCTCACGCTTCGTTGATCCCAAGTGTCGACAATCATGCATTACTCATCGTCACCTCCGACAACATGTCGGTTTCTAGCGAAGCTCAACCTTTGCTCCTATAGGAACAATACCAAAGTCAGGTGAATTGTCGTTGTAGCTTATTGCCCTTGTTGTCATAACATGGATGCTAACGATGTCAATATCCTTGCTAGGTATTGAAGGTTCTTTGGAGGAAGCAAAACGTCGGGTCAACTATTTGAGGACCATGTTCGAGAAGGAAGAGTTGGAGCGCACCATCGACAATGCCAAGAGGGAGCAGGATGTAGAGCTCCTTAAGGGAGAGAAGTCTGGATCTCATCCTACCTTGAGGGGAGCTGTGCCACTTGAACGGTTGTGCCAAGAGTTGCGTGTGGCCTGACCATCTCCCGAGAAGTTGATCTTTGGTTATCTGGGCTGGCTACGAAGTACATGCGATGAACTCGATGGTACCGCTCAACGAATCAACAACAACCTAAAGCAAGAGTGTCGCCAAGCCAGTTGGTATGTATGTGGTCATATTCTCATGTGCATCCGTGAGTTGCGACCACAGATGAACTTGAACTTTCTCAGGGAGGGGATTGCTCATTCTTGATGGTCACTTGTCCAGATCGACCAATTTGCGCAATCCCTCGCCCTACTCACCGAGGACATTTTTGCCTCGATGTAGTGGCAATGGCCATGTTGGTAGATGTAATAGTTAGGATGTCCTACAAAATACTCATTTGAGATATTAATAGATCTTTATATGAAATTCAGCTAAGTATTTGAAAGTGGACTATTAATGTGTGTGTCAGTGAACGAGTACTTCTCACAAGATCTATATGTAGCGTAATGAAGTTGGGTACTCTTGCTAGCCCCCTGTCGTGGCCTTAGGTCACGGACAAGCAGGGTCGTCCCATGAAATTTGGAGGCCCCGTGCAAAATATTAATAGAATACTAAATTTAATTGGTGAAATAAAATGACAAAAATTTATACTCCATGATATATTTCATAGCAACGTAAAATAGTCTAAAAATTATACATGTGCATAATCTTCACTCGAAAAGCATCATTCTTTTAGTGTTTTTTGAGATAAAATCTTCAATAATATCTTCATAGTGGATCTTCTCCAACATGTCACCCTCAAGTGCTATTGTAGCCAATCCATTAAGTCTTTCATGTGTCATTGTAGACTGTAAATACGACTTCAATAACATACAACAGTCACAGGAGTAGTCAACAAAATTCTATATGAAATACTTGCATTGGGAAAACAATCATGTCGCTTCAAAAACTTCAAAATATCAATAGGGCCCATTTTCTAATCTGATTTATAGAAGACATGGCTTGATAAACCTATGCACATATAGATACAATGTAAAGAAAAAAATAATTTAGTGCACATATTAGATAAACCTAATAATATGTACATCAAAATTGAAGAACATTATCAGTTTATCACTACTCACCATGAGAGAGCCGGCAACCAGTCAATCAATGAATCAAAAGGAAGACGACAACAAAGCATGAGAGCAGCTGGCAGGTAGATGAACAGGCGGCAGAGGCAGGCATGGCACAGTGGCAGCCGGCATTGGCGCTGATCTGGCGCATGCTACCACTGCACCCTGCAGGCAGAGGCAGTCCGACAAATATGCAAGACTAGAGAGTGAGATATGAGCGGGAGGGACGACCAGACGAGCGAGGCCGAGAGGTGAGAGCAGCGACGTGCGATCAGGAAGATTGAACGACAGACAAGCGATTAATCGACATACGATGGTGCTCCTTATCTGATGGGTTCCTTAATTCCTTATTGGGCTATACTTGTATACTCGGGGTTTTGGGCCTGGGGGCCCCCAGAAAATGGGGGCCCTGTTCAGTTGCTCCGGCTGCACTCCCCTAGGGATGGCCCTGTGGATAAGTTGGGAATAGGTAGGAAAGTATTGTTTCCCCACCTATCCTGAGAATGAGATAGGTTCGAATTGTAAAGTCTACTATGTGATGTGGTATTTTTCTATTGATAATATCGTGTCTTGCTATAGGATTAGGACCGGCTTATATAGTCTCCGGAGGTACACGTGAGTTACAATCTTACCCCTGAGGGTCCTCAAGAAACTACAATGCCCCTATAAAGCTAGAAACCCTAAAGGTATGGTTGTACATTTGTGTGGTCCCTCGAAACTTCTAGTGCCAACTTGCAAGAGTGATTGGAGCGGTCCCCGCGGTATCTTCCCGGGGAATATTCCCCTAGCTCACTTAGCTATCAAGCCTCCTCTTCAGCCTAGCGATTTCTAGCTATCTCCTGTAGCAAAACTCAAACAGTGTATGGTGGGTAAATACAACTCCTCTTCAGCTTGGCAAGTTCTAGTTGTCCCCTGTAGTAAAACTCAAACAATGTATTGAGAGTAAACACAACCTTCCTTTGAACCATTCATCCTTTACCTTCGTCCAAACCTGTAGGAAGCTTCAAAAAGTATTAACCATTGGTCATGAATAGTTTGATGTTGCGTTTTGGTCGAATGGGAGGTGCGGCGCATAGTCCTTGGTACAACAAGCCCCTCACAGGTAAGGGTGGAAAGTATTTTCGGCCAAAACCGTGTTCGTTTTCAATTTTTCAAGACCTGCCATCCTCCTATTTGGCCGAAACATGATCTTGACATTGAATGGTTGAATTTGTTTATTATTATTTAATTAGTTTTAATTGATAATAATTAATTAATAATATTTTTTAAATAATAATTATTATTAACAAAAAATAATTAATAAATTATTATTCATGCTGACGCTTGGTTAGGACGCTCGGTGTGACGTGGTATTGATGAATCAGATCGATCTGCATTCTGTACCAGCGTCATTTTTTATTTGTTTATTTTATGGGGCCCATGACCCTTAGGGTGTCGCTCCCATCACCAGGCCTGGTGCACCCTCCCATGCTCCTATATAAGAGAGGGGATCCGGGGGGTCGCGAGCGCTCCTTCTCCTGTCGCAGCTAGCATGAAACCAGCAAAGGAAGCCAAGAAAACAGCAGGCCGCAAGTTGAAAACTAACGGCTCTGGGAGTGAAGTTGAGCTGGGCGCGTCCTCTGCCAATGAAGCTCTTATCCGTCGTCTTGTTTTGGACAAATACATCTCGAGCCGTGACGAGGTGCTCCTTCCTTTTGGCGAGATGCATCCGTCTGCTTCGCGCCATGGATATACTGTCGTTTTTTATGCCTTCTTCAAAGCGGGGCTGTGTTTCCCCTGCAGTCCTTTTGTTTCAGAGGTACTGACACAATTTTGGCTTGAACTGCCCCAACTTAGCCCGAATGCCATTGTTCGGCTTGTTGTGTTTGAGTGGTTCGTTCAGAGTTGTGGGGGTACTCCTCGTGGTCAAGACTTCGCTTTCGCCAATAGTGTTCGGCACTACATGGCTCGGAGCTGTGCTGTTGGCTGTTTATTTTTACTACTCGATCCAATCATGGTGGTTTCTGGCCTCTACCTGCTATCCGTACCAAGTGGGGAAAAACTGGCAGTCCCGATGGTTCTATCATAAGATCCCTATCAGCACTTCATCCCACAACACTTCTGCTCTCAAGTTCACTGGGAAAACTCTGAGCTTCAAGGCCAAGCAGGAAGTTTCACTTTCGTCTGACTATGACTTGATTCGACTTCGTCTGGATGCACTATTATCTTCTTTTAGTGTTCGAGATTTGGTTCAGGAGTTTGTTTTATTCGGGATTTTGCCTTCTACTAATTGGGAATTGTCCCTTCGAGAAGTCACGACTGACGTGAACTCTGTTCTCCCTCCTTTTATGGTTGATACCAAAAAAAGTAAACTTCCTTTTATTTTGTCAATTTTATTTTGATTTGTTTTTGTTTGTGATGCTTAATTTATGCTCTCTTTTATGCAGGGTTGTCCATTGACAAAGCTGCTCAAAATGCAAAGAAACTCACTGGGCCGTATACCGTCTCTGAGAATGATGACTACGTCAAGGTGCAATGCCGGGATCGGCGTAATCGAGTGCTGTTAGCTCGTGGCCTGGAAATTCCTCCTCGCATTTCTCCTGACGCTCGTGAACAAAAGAAGAAAGCTCTCCGTCGCAAGAGGACCCCATCTTCTTCTGTGGATTATTGTGATAGTTTTGCTGATTGTGATGAGTCAGTTGACATCACCATTGATAGCACAGATTAGTCCACTTCGTCTTCCTCCCCTGCGACTCCGGTCGATTCTACTCAAGGAGTGAAGGGAAAAAGTGTTGCTGCTTGTCCTTCTCAGCCTCGCCCTCAGAAGCGTGTCTGTGTTGCTCCTGACAGTGATTATAGTGATGACGAGATGAACGTTCGACTTCCCGAAATACTCTTGCCTCTTGGTGCTGCCCTTCCTTTCTTATCACAGGGTTCTGTTCCACTTGTGCCTCCTCCTTCTGGTGTTTGTTGTTCTAGTCCGCTCGAGGCAGATTGTAGTGCCCAAATTTTCGATGACCATCCTACAATTGAGGTGGAGAATGTTGCTGAGGTTGAGGTGTCTATATTTGTGGGGCTTCTCGGCTTGTTTCTTCTGCTACCGATGTTTTGGCAAATACTATTCAAGACCCTTCTCCTTCGGAGCCGTTCTGTCTTCTCTTTCTGATGACTTTGTCAGCTATGTTTTGGCCGGTTTTAACAAGCGCGCTACTGAGGATAATTATTCACTGATGGGGATACCTAACTGCAATGACCTTGGTGAATCTAGTCAACACGGCGAGGACTTGTGCCTTAATGACTTGAAGTTTCGCTCTTCCCTCAGCAAGCTGCCTAGTACTGTTATACCATCACTTGTGTCTGAGGAACTTGAGAGGGAGTTTATTGAGAAGAATAACATGTCATCTGCTTGGTCTGCTCTTGAAGTTTCCGCCGCCAAGGTATGCATGTGTGTTTTTTTTATTTTTTGATTTGATTTTTCTGTTAAGTTTGAATTTTCTTTTCGCTTCCGTATTCCTTACCCTGCTGTTTTGTCCTTCAGACTCAGTTTGGCGCATTTACATGAAGGGGTTACTCGAAAAGCATTAAGGGATATTTGCTCTCGCTCAAAGACTTCTCTCACGCGCATCGCCAAGCTTGAAAGAGATCGAACCACACTTTCTCCTACTATTGACTTGAATGAAGCTGAACTTTCTGCTGCTGCTCGATGTGTGGAAAAACTAACGCAAGAGAAGGAAATTCTTCTCAAAGAGAAGAAAACTCTCCTCGAGGAGAAGAAAAAGTTGGCTGTTGCGAGAAACAAAGCACTTCGAAGAGTAGAAGAGTGTGCTGAGTCTATGAAAGAGCATTTATATGAAAAAGTGAAATGGTTAGACGAGAAGTCCGCTCTTGAAGCCGGAAACAAAAAGTTGAAAACACTTTGTGAGTCCAATAAGAAGGAAACTCTGTCCAACCGGGAGGAGTTGGGTAGTGCTCAAAAGAGTTTGTATAGTAGCTGTTGCACTGTGGCTGAGACCTTGAGTAGTCTGGGCACTGAGTCAAATCCTTTTGCTAGCGATGATACCTTGTCTGAGCTATCTAGTTGGATTACTGCTGCTGCTGCTGGATTATCTGGTGGGCTTGAATGTCATGCTTCTCGTTGTTCTCGCATTTCCTCTACTGGAGTGGTTGCACTCACCTTAACCTATTGCCTTCCACTGTGCCGCCTTTATTATCTGATCCTGAACTATTCCAAAGGCACCAAAAGACAACTCGACCTTCTGCTAGGGCCTTCCAAGCATTATACTGGAGCAAACAAGGTTATGAGACACTCTTGCTTCATTGAAGGTTTCCATCGCCGAGGCTAAGGCCCGACCTCCTGAAGACGGTGACGAGGACCCTCGTGATACAGCCGATGTCCCACCATCTAGTCAGGTGTGAAAGTTAAGTGTTTGTTGAAAAACGGCAGGGTGACTTTTGAGACTTCGTCATGTAATATTTTGCGTGGTTGACTCTTTTCCTGCTTGGGTTCTTCTATATGTTTGTGTCGATTTTTCTATTTACTTTTGCAAGTGCAGGTTCGACTTGGTCGAAAGTCGACTTGTGGTTGATTTGGTGGTGGGAGCCAGTACTCGCTCAAGCACATTGCTTATCGCCCGTTCAAAAAGTTATTGCCTTCTCAAGCCATCTTGTCCAAAAAGGAGGATACTGAAGTGCACTATGATAGTGCTTGTATTTTTACTTTTAAGTTTTTGAGTAGGCTAAAGCAGCATCATGATGGTAGTTTGCGCGATTTTGTTCTCAGGTTTCAAGAACATCATGCTGAGCATAGCTCCGATAGCTCTCATTTTTTGTGCTCATTTCAGCCGTCAAAATGTCAATGTAGAATTCGGAGAAGGCGCTATTCTCTTGTTCCTTTTGTGGAGCAACCTTCTCCTTTAAATGTTGTTTTTCCTCATTCGCCTCCACGTGAATGACTTCTTCTTTTTCTGTTTTTTTAATTATTGTTGTAAGATTCAAAAGTCTCTCAATGATGTTTCATTTTGCGTTTACAAGTATTCGCCTCAAAAACCAATCGCGGAGGCACTTAGGCCGGAGCTGCCATCCTCCTTACATCAACAAGGAGTGACGAGGCTCAAATAGTGTATGACTCATCGCGTCGAAAACAAATCGTGGAGGCAGTTAGGCCGGAGTCCCTGTCCTCCTTGCATAAAAAAGGAGTGACGAGGCTCAAACAGTGTTTGATTCATTACGTTGAAAATGAATCGCGGAGGCACTTAGGCCAGAGCCGCCATCCTCCTTGCATAAAAAAGGAGCGACAAGGCTCAAACAATGTTTGATTCGTCGTGTCGAAAACAAATTGTGGAGGAACTTAGGCTGGAGCCATCGTCCTCCTTGCATCAAAAAGGAGCGACGAGGCTCAAATAGTGTTTGACTTGTCACGTCGAAAATGAATCACAGAGGCACTTGGGACGGAGCCGCCATCCTCCTTGCATCAACAAGGAGAGACAAGGCTCAAACATTGTAAGACAAGTTGCGCTTTCGTTTGCCACGTGATGTGCAAGTATAATTATATCCTAACGATATGGATAGTGAATTTAGTTTATACTCTGTCGATGTGCAGAGTGGAATTTAGTTTGTACTCCGTCGATGTGTAGAGTGGAATTTAGTTTATAATCCGTCAATGCATAGAGTGGAATTTAGTTTATACTCCGTCGATGCGTAGAGTGGAATTTAGTTTATACTCCGTCCATGCGCAGAGTGGAATTTAGTTTATACTTCATCGATGCACAGAGTGGAATTTAGTTTATAATCTGCCAATGCGCAGAGTGGAATTTAGTTTATACTCCGTCGACGCGCAAAGTGGAATTTAGTTACTTATACCTGTTAGCTCTGCTTCCATCCATATGCACAAAAAGTCACAAGTTTTTTATACAGGTTCGGGCCATAATAACCCTACGTCCTGTTTATATATATTGACATAAGGTAAAATAGTATTTTACAAGTCAAGAAGAAGAAGCTATTTTTTTTACACATAGAACTTTCTAAGAGAAATGACATTCCATGTGTGCTTTAGCTCTTCTCCGTCCAAATATGCTAGTTTATAAGCTCCTGTTTCTAGCTTTTCCTTCACGATAAATGGTCCTTCCCACTTTGATTCGAGCTTACCGACAACGACCTCATTCAATGCTTTTTTAAGGACTGAATCTTCTTCTTCTATTTTCCTTGGCTTCACCTTTCTGTTGTAGTAAGTCTTGGTGCCTTGAGCATATGTTGTCATCTTTTGCAATGTTTCTACTCTTATCTCATCCATTTCCAAGGTGATTTGTCTTCCCTCTTCATCCTTTTGATCAAAAACCACCTGAGGCGAAGCTGCTCCTACTTCACTCGGTGTCATTGCTTCATCTCCATTTACTAGGCGAAAGGGTGTCATTCCTATTGCTCGAACCACAATTGTTCTCAAAGCCCAAAGTACGGATAGCAAATCCTATGGCTACTTCTCCTTGTCTGAACCTTCTAGCATCTTTTTTATGGCCTCCATGAATTTACCACTTGTTCTTTCCACCTCCCCATTTGTCTGGGGTGACCAACTGATGCAAAATTGATTTTCAAGCTGAATCCTTGTCATATGTCTTTGAACTTGCCTGACTCGAATTGTTTTCCATTATCACATACTATTTCCATAGGAACGCCGAAGCGGCATATAATGTTCTTCCATACAAACTTTTGCATGGCTGCTAAAGTGATTCTTGCCACTGCTTCTGCCTCAATCCACCTTGAGAAGTATTCTATTGCCACAATGACGAAGCTTAAATCTCCTTTGCTCTTGGCAATGGACCTACACTGTCTATTCCCCATCTATAAAATGACCATTCAGGTGGTATTGGCTGTAATTCCCTTGGGGGTGCTTTTGATATTGGCCCAAACTTTTGACATGCTTTACATGTTTTGATGTATTTCTCTATGTCTTTTACAATTGTTGGCCACTATATACCCTGTCTTATCATCATTGATGCTACTGAGCGTGGCGCCTGATGCGTACCACAAATTCCTTTGTGAATTTCCACTACCATTTTCATTCCTTCGGCCTTTGTGACACACTTCAATAAAGGTGCTGTGACTCCGCTCTTGTACAACTATCCTTCTATCACCTTGTACTTTCTAGCCATCAGTTGTATTCAACGTGCTTCTTCTTCTTTCTCTGGAAGTTGCTCATTGACTAGATACTTTAGTATTGGATCTCTCCAATCCGCTTCTTCTTGCTGTATGCATGCTACCTCTTTTCTCACACAACTTGGCTGCAATAATGTCACGAAGAATGAGTTTTCGAGTGGTTGACCAGCTGCAGTTGCCTTTGCCAGTTCATCGGCTTCTTCATTTTCTTCTCTTGTGATGGCTTTTATTGTTATCCCCAAGAAATGCCCTTCATTCAACATTGCTTCTTGTAGGTATTTTGACATTGCTTCCTCTTTTGCTTCAAAAGTCTTTGAGAAGTGGTCAGCCACTAGCTTGGAGTCTATTTTGATTACTAGGTGTCGAGCCCCTAGTGCTTTTGCCTTTCGCATTGCTAGCAACCCTCCCTCAGATTCAGCAGTATTGTTTGTTGATGGAAATGTGAGCTGGGCCAAGTGTTTTAGTGTTTGCTTCATTGGTATTTTGACAACTGCTGCAGCCCCTGCTCCTATGGCATTACATGCTCCATCAGAATATACTTTCCATGGCTTGTCATCTTCTCCATTTTCCTCTGCCTCCGTTGGAGTACATTCTGCTACAAAGTCTGCTAATACTTGTGATTTCATAGCTGTTCTTGAGATGTACTTTAGGTCGAATGGTACAAGCTCCATGGCCCATTTTGATATTCTTCCTACCACCTCTTTGTTTGTCAATACCTCTCCTATTGGGTAGGCCAATGGGATTGTGATGTCATGGGAATTAGAAAGTAATGCCTCAATTTTCTTGATGCCATCACAATGTCATATATTATCTTTTCCACCTCTGAATATCTTGTTTTTGGTCCTTGCAGGCCTTCTAATAGAAAATACACTGGCATTTGCTTGTTGTCTTGTTCTTGCACCAGCATCGAAATGCATAACCATAGAATACGACCCTAATCGAAATGAGTACATTAGTCTCATACACTGGCATTTACTATTAGTGGTGTTGCTGCCACATATAGCAACAATGGTTGGTCCTTTTTGAGGGTCCTTGAGTGTTGTCTTGTCTTGTAAATACTTTTTCAGAGTGTCAACTTCTTTTTGGTATTTAGGTGTCCACTCAAAAGTGGTTGCTCCTCTTAGTGTTTTGAAGAATGGCAACCCCTTTTTTGCCGACTTTGAGAGAGATCTACTCAAAGATGCCATTCGACCTATCAACCTCTGCATTTCCCTTGCATTCTTTGGTGGCTCCATTTGGTGAATGGCCACAATCTTGTCTGGATGTCTCTATTCCTCTTTTTGATACCAGAAAACCCAACAACTTTCCTGCTCTAACACCAAATACAATTTTTTTTGGGTTCAATTTAACAGAGGATTTCTTGAGGTTGTTGAATGTTCCTTGCAAGCCTTTTCCATGTGTAAATGTCTGTTTGCTGTTTACTACGATGTCATCTACATAGGCATCCACATTTCGACCTAGTTGATCTGCCAACACTTTGCATATTAACCTTGCAAATGTTGCCCTTGCATTTTTCAAACCAAAAGACATTTTGATAAAACAATATGTTCCAAAGGGAGTTATAAATGACGTTTTTCCCTCATCTTCTTTTATCATGAACACTTGGTGGTACCCCGAATAAGCATCAAGAAAACTTATCAATTCACATCCAGCGGTGGCATCTACTAGTTGATTTGTTCCTGGAAGGGGGAAATCATCTTTTGGGTATGCCTTGTTGATGTCTGTGAAATCAATACACATTCTCCACTTTCCTTTCGCCATTTTCACCAGCACAGGGTTTGCCAACCACTCTGGATGCATAACTTTCCCTTATGACATTTGCTTTCAATAACTTTTTGAGCTCTACTTTAGCAGCTTGTTGTCCGTCTGTTGACATTCTTCTTGACTTTTTCTTTTTGGGTTTGTGCTCTGGTTTTACTGCCAAATTGTGTTTGACCAAAGTTTTGTTGACCCCTTCAAGTTCTTCTGGTGACCAAGCAAAAACATCCATATTTGCCTTGACTTCTTTTAGTATTTCCTCTTCAACGTCTTTCTCTATGTTTTTCCCTAGCATGATGTATTTCTCTGGTTTGCTATTGTCTAGCAATACTGTCACACCCTGAAGTTTTCCCAAATTGTAAAAATCGAGTTTAATAATTTATCGGAGAAATTGTTTAAATTAATCTGGAGAAAAATCCAATTAATTAATGCATTAAAGAAGTGGAAATGGCAAGGTGGAATATTTCTTGAGTTCCCCATGTCAAAATACATTAATAGGATTTTTAGTGGAATTTTCAGAGCCCTGGAAATAATTTTAAACCAATTAAAATCAAATTCGGAATTTGTTTAATCCCAGGAAAATCCCTTTTCCTTTCTTTTTCTTTTTCTTTTTCTTTTTCCTCTTCTTCTTCCTTTCGGGCCGTCGGCCCAGTCCGGCCGCGCGCCGCGCGCCCCTTCCCCCTCCCGCTGGACCGGCCCAGCCGGTCCCCTCCCTCCTGCGCCCTCTCCCCCTCTTGGGCCGGCCGCAGGCCGAGGCCCGCTAGCGCCTCCCCCGTTCGGCCTCCCCCGGCCCGGCCCTGTCGCAACGTGGATATAGCATTGGACAGTGATGGTTCGATATTGGTCAATTAATTCAACGTTTTACTACAGCTTTCAACTACTGTTTTTAAATGCTTACTTTATGCAAATAAACCCCTGCTTTCCTTTGGAATATCTTGCATCATGCCTCCTTTTCCGGCATGACTTGTTGAGTACAATGGGTAGTACTCAGGAGTATGCGTCCGATGGAGGTTTCTCAGAGGAGTAGGTTTCGTCCGCCGTCGAGGATGCCTGTCGAATGGTGCCAGCCCGCTGCAAGAGTCCCGTTCTAGTTTAGTTTGTCTTTTCGTCTTTCCGCTGCATTTCTGTAAGACTTTTACTGTGTTTGTAAGACGTGGATCTGTATGTCAACATTGTCGTCTGTGTACCCTGGCTGGTCCTGGACAGGGGTTTTAATACACATTCAGCTTCAGAAATTCTAGTACTGAATTTCCGGGCGTGACAAGTTGGTATCAGAGTCGACCTTGACCGTAGGACAAGCCAACTGGAAACCCTAAGAGCCCTCTGAAACTCTTTCATATGCATATGCCTTTCCGCATTTGGAGTTGTTTCAAAGATTGGTTTCCCCAGTTTTTTTTTTTAAAAAAAACTTTGGGGTCGTTTGTTAAAAATTTTACGTCGGTGTAGAGTATTGAAAATTTTTGGGGTAAATCGGCTTCGGTTTATTGGAACTTTATTCGACGGTTGGTTGGGAAATTATTGGGGGAAAGCTGCATTAGGTCTGGAATAGGATTTATGGGTTGCAAAATTTATTTATGTCATTATTATTATTGTTGTTCCAAATATCGCTATTATTATGTCTATTTTCTCGTGTTATTTTATTGCTTAGAGTCGATAGTGTCTTTATTGGTATTCACGCAAAAATAGTTTATGCATAAAAATTCCAGCTTTATTGTGTCTTTTATTCTAGTCTTTTGCTGTTTATTTTAATTTGGATTTGAGCATGCATTGATTCCCACCCCTTTGTCTTCTATAGATGGCAGGCCATCCCCCGATGCACCACGGTCAGAACATGGAAGGTTTCGTGGCAGAGTTGGCCCGCATGGCCCTAGCAGTTGGATATCCAGAAGCCCTAGAGTACACCACACTGTTGCCCCTCACGGGAGAGTTGCCACACCGAGTCCGCTTGGAGGTACATGGTTTCGTGGGCACCAGTCTCCCCAACATGGTGGTCACAGCTTCGGGAGGAACTGATGAGCACGCCTATCAAGAGGTGGCCTACCTGATGATGGCCAGGATGCGAGAGCTGCATGACTATGCTCTCCACAGCTCGGCATACCGCTACCACCCACGCCGCGGCAGTTCTTCCAACAGCAGCACCTACCAGTCAGCCGCGGAGGAGAACGACACCACCTTCGGTCACATGAGTACGGTGATGAAGGGCTTGGATAGGATGCACGTCGACCTCCACAGGGCTGCGAAGGCCCTGAATGACCAGAAGCTGAGACAGATCGTGGACCTACAGGACGAGGTAGCACGCCTCAAGAGGGAGAATGCCACCTTGAGGGGACTGCCAGCACCCGGTGGATCGCGGATCCGCACGACCGCCAGGAAGACTACCACCGCTCCTGTCCGCATCCAGCTGGCGCCCAGGCACCCACCGCCAGCAGCCGCTCCAGCTCCACCGCCGTCACCAGTCCCGACGCCCGCAGCAGCTCCAGCTCCATCCTCGTCACCTTTCCTTACCTTCGTTCCAGCCTCGGCCTACCAGGGAGGCAGTGGCAGCGGAGGTTGGTTGTCTGCTACTCCCAGTGGCAGCAACGGCAGTGGCAGCAGCTCCGAGCCTACCAGCGGAGACACCTACATGTTGGACTCCAGGAGCCGCTCGGAGGATGAGGGCGACGACCAGGAGAGCGACTTCGACTCCACCGACCGTAGGAGCCGCTCGGAGTTTTAGAGCCGTCACCCTTAGTTTTTACCGTTTTGCTTAGTTTGTTTCCCTGCTAGTTTCTGTGTGTTAGGTCTGTTTGTTTGTGGGTTAGTCGGTGGTCTATGTCATGTGTTGGTATGGCTGCCCCATTAAGGATGTTGCTTGATCTTTTCAGTGTTTTTAATTCAGATCAGAACAATTGCAGTTAATTTTAATGAAATAAAGTTTAGTTCTTAAGCAGTCCTTTTTCTTCTCTTCTATTGTGGTTCGGCCTACTCCAGATGGTGAACACCAGAACCAGCGGCTCCACCAGCAGCAACGAGGAGCCCACAGGAAGGGCTCATGTCAATGGTTCCACCGGCAATGCACCACCACCACCACCACCGGAAAACCCGACGATCGCGCAAGTGTTGGCAGCTCAGACCCAAATGATGACTGCCATGATGCAGCAGATGCAGCAGCAGCACCAGCAGATGCAGCAGCAGATGATGCATCACATGCAACAGCAGCAACAGCAACACCACCAGCAGAATGCTCCTCCTCCACCACCCCAGTCGAAGCTGCCAGAGTTTCTTCGCGTGCGACCGCCCACCTTCTCAAGTACCACCAACCCCATGGAGGCGAATGACTGGCTCCATGCCATTGAAAAGAAACTCAACCTTCTTCAATGCAATGACCAAGAGAAGGTCGCCTTTGCCACCCACTAGTTGCAAGGTCCCGCCTCAGCATGGTGGGATAATTATTTGGTCACCCGTCTGCCCGGAATGGAAGTCACCTGGGCGGAATTCTGCCGCAGTTTCAGGAAGGCCCAAATTCCTGATGGCATCGTGGCCCAGAAGAAGAGGGAATTCAGGTCACTCCATCAAGGTAACCGGACAGTGATGGAGTACCTCCACGAGTTCAACCGTCTTGCGCGTTACGCCCCAGAGGATGTGCGCACTGATGCAGAGAGGCAGGAAAAGTTTCTTTCCGGCCTGGACGATGAGTTGACCAACCAGCTGATCTCGGGAGATTACCCTGACTTCGAAAAGTTGGTTGACAAGGCCATTCGTCAAGAAGACCAACGCAACAGGATGGACCGCAAGAGGAAAGTGGCCCAATTCAAGGCACACCAGGGCAACAGTCAGAGGCCCCGTTTCGTGTCCGGACAGCAGGGTGGACCTTCCACCATGATTGTCCGCCAGCACCGGCCATACAACTCTGGGAACTTCCACTCCAGCAGCAGCAGTGGCCCTAACAATAGTGGTGGACAGCACCATCGCAATCCAGCTCCACGCCCTCCAATGGCACCTGCACCGCCGACTCAGCCGGCTCAACCTAGGAGAGACCCTAGAGGAAAACCATTGACGTGTTTCAACTACGGCGAGCCTGGACATTTCGCCGACAAGTGCCCGAAGCCCAAGCGCGCCAGGTCCCACTTCGTACAAGCACGAGTCAATCATGCCTCGGCCGAGGAAGCCCAGGCAGCACCAGACGTCGTACTGGATACGTTTCCCGTCAACTCAACTCCTGCTACAGTATTGTTTGATTCTAGTGCAACACACTCCTTTATTTCCAAGCATTTTGCTGGGGCACATGGGTTATCAGTAGTAGAATTTAAAGTGCCTATGCGGGTTCATACCCCTGGTAACAACATGAACACCGCTCACTGCTGCCCCTCAGTGACCATAGAGATCCAAAGGTCACAATTTCTAGCCAACCTTATCCTTCTTGAATCAAAAGGCCTAGATGTCATTCTTGGGATGGATTGGCTGACGAGACATAGGGGAGTGATCGATTGCGCAAGACGCACCATCACTCTAACCAATGACAAGGGAGAAAAGATTACTTTCCGATCTCCGGCACCACATAAGTCCGCAACAAGTTTGAATCAGGTTGCTACCGAGGAGCAGACCAGAGAAGTGGTGAAAATCCCTAAGAAGTTGGAGGATATCCCAATTGTAAAAGAGTATCCTGAAGTCTTTCCGGACGATCTGACGACGATGCCACCTAAAAGAGAGATCGAATTTCGGATCGACTTAGTACCGGGAACCGCTCCGATACACAAGAGACCTTACAGAATGGGAGCCAACGAGTTGGCAGAAGTCAAGAAGCAAGTTGACGAGCAGCTACAGAAGGGATACATTCGCCCGAGCATGTCACCTTGGGGTGCTCCGGTAATTTTTGTGGAGAAGAAGGACAAGACCAAGAGGATGTGCGTCAATTACCACGCACTTAATGATGTCACTATCAAGAACAAATACCCGTTGCCCAGGATCGATGATTTGTTCGATCAACTAAAAGGAGCAACAGTGTTCTCTAAGATAGACCTGCGATCAGGCTACCATCAGTTGAGGATCCGAGAAGAGGACATACCGAAGACTGCCTTTGTCACTCGGTATGGACTGTTCGAGTGCACAGTTATGTCCTTTGGACTCACTAACGCACCAGCGTTCTTCATGAACCTGATGAACAAGGTGTTTATGGAATTCTTGGACAAGTTTGTTGTGGTCTTTATCGATGACATACTCATCTACTCCAAGTCTAAGGAGGAACACGAGCAGCATCTTCGCTTAGCGCTCAAGAAATTGAAGGAGCATCAGTTGTATGCCAAGTTCAGCAAGTGCGACTTTTGGCTAAAAGAAGTGCAATTCTTGGGTCACATTATAACAGCTCAAGGAGTGGCAGTGGATCCGTCAAATGTGGAGTCAGTTACCAAGTGGAAGCCTCCACGCACGGTTTCACAAATCAGGAGTTTTCTAGGACTCGCGGGTTATTACCGTCGGTTCATTGAGAACTTCTCCAAAATTGCCAAGCCAATGACACAGTTGTTGAAAAAGGATGAGAAATTCAAGTGGTCAGATGAATGCAACAGAAGTTTTGAGGAACTTAAGAAGAAGTTGGTAACGGCACCAGTCTTAATTCTGCCAGACCAGACGAAAGACTTTCAGGTTTATTGCGACGCGTCTCGCCAAGGGCTGGGATGTGTTCTGATGCAGGAAGGCAAAGTGGTCGCGTATGCTTCACGCCAGTTGCGTCCACATGAAAATAATTATCCCACTCACGACTTGGAATTAGCCGCAGTGGTACATGCCCTAAAGATCTGGAGGCATTATCTTATCGGGAACCGTTGTGAAGTGTATACGGATCACAAGAGTTTGAAGTATATCTTCACCCAACCGGACTTAAATCTTTGTCAGCGAAGATGGCTGGAATTGATTAAAGACTATGATATGGGAATCCACTACCATCCCGGAAAAGCGAATGTCGTGGCAGATGCTTTAAGCCGTAAGAGCTATTGTAATTCCACCAGTATGGAAGAGATGAGCAGCCAGTTGCAACAAGACTTTGAATGGCTGAACCTCGGTATTGTTGAACATGGGTTTGTGTCCGCTTTAGAAGCACAACCAACGCTCGTGGAGCAAGTCCGAGCAGCTCAAGCTAAAGATCCGGAGATAGCAGAGCTTAAGAAGAACATGAGGGTTGGAAAGGCTCGAGATTTCTCCGAAGATGAGCATGGCACGATATGGATGGGAGAAAGACTGTGCATCCCGGAAAACAAAGAGTTAAAGGAGTTAATACTCACGGAAGCCCATCAAACACAGTATTCAATTCACCCTGGGAGTACCAAGATGTACCAGGACCTTAAAGAAAAATTTTGGTGGGTTAGTATGAGAAGAGAAATAGCTGAATTCGTCACACTCTGTGACGTCTGTCAGCGAGTCAAGGCAGAACATCAAAGACCTGCAGGACTGTTACAGCCTCTCCAAATTCCGGAATGGAAATGGGAAGAAATTGGAATGGAAATGGGAAGAAATTCTATTTGGGTCATCGTGGATCGACTCACGAAAGTGGCTCATTTCATTCCTGTGCACACTACATACTCCGGAAAGAGGTTAGCGGAACTCTACCTCGCAAGAATCATGTGTTTGCACGGAGTGCCTAAGAAGATCGTATCGGATCGAGGAAGCCAGTTCACCTCAAAGTTCTGGCAGAAGTTACAAGAAGAATTGGGTACACGTTTGAATTTTAGCACGGCTTACCATCCGCAAACCGATGGTCAGACTGAGCGAATAAATCAGATACTGGAGGATATGCTGAGAGCCTGTGCGCTCGATTTTGGAGGAGCATGGGACAAGAGTTTGCCATATGCCGAGTTCTCCTACAACAACAGCTACCAAGCCAGTTTGCAGATGGCACCTTTTGAGGCGTTGTATGGCAGGAAGTGCCGCACCCCGCTCTTTTGGGATCAGACTGGAGAGCGACAACTGTTTGGGACTGAAGTCTTGAGCGACGCAGAAGAAAAGGTCAGAACCGTCAGAGAAAGGTTGAGAATTGCGCAGTCTCGACAAAAAAGCTATGCCGACAATCGTCGAAGGGAGTTGGTTTTCGAAGCAGGGGACTATGTGTACCTTCGCGTCACACCTCTTCGGGGAGTACACCGTTTCCAAACTAAAGGCAAATTGGCACCACGCTTTGTGGGACCATACAGGATCCGCGAACGTCGAGGAGAAGTTGCCTACCAGCTTGAGCTTCCACCCAACATGGCTGGTATTCATGATGTGTTTCATGTCTCACAATTGAAGAAATGTTTGAGAGTACCAGAAGAGCAGGCCAGCCCGGATCAGATCGAGATTCAAGAGGACCTGACTTATGTGGAGAAGCCAATCCGTATTCTCGAAACCAGCGAGAGGAGAACCAGAAACAAAGTTACTAGGTTCTGCAGAGTTTAGTGGAGCCATCACTCTGAGGAAGAAGCCACATGGGAAAGAGAAGATGAATTGAAGGCCGCCCACCCGCATCTCTTCGCCAGCACTTCCGAATCTCGGGGTCGAGATTCCGTTTAAGGGGGGTAGGTTTGTCACACCCTGAAGTTTTCCCAAATCGTAAAAATCAAGTTTAATAATTTATCGGAGAAATTGTTTAAATTAATCTGGAGAAAAATCCAATTAATTAATGCATTAAAGAAGTGGAAATGGCAAGGTGGAATTTTTCTTGAGTTCCCCATGTCAAAATATATTAACAGGATTTTTAGTGGAATTTTCAGAGCCCTGGAAATAATTTTAAACCAATTAAAATCAAATTCGGAATTTGTTTAATCCCAGGAAAATCCCTTTTCCTTTCTTTTTCTTTTTCTTTTTCTTTTTCCTCTTCTTCTTCCTTTCGGGCCGTCGGGCCAGTCCGGCCGCGCGCCGCGCGCCCCTTCCCCCTCCCGCTGGGCCGGCCCAGCCGGTCCCCTCCCTCCTGCGCCCTCTCCCTCTCTTGGGCCGGCCGCAGGCCGAGGCCCGCTAGCGCGTCCCCCGTTCGGCCTCCCCCGGCCCGGGCCACCGACAGGTGGGCCCCACCTGTCAGGGTCATCCCCTTCCTCCGGCCGCCCGCGCCCGCAACTGCCGGCCGCCGTCTCCGCCCACTCCCCCGCGCCCCGCGTGCCCCGCGCACGTGTGCGCCCACGGCGCGCCCCTCCCGCATCCACTCCGCCCGCAGCCGCCGCGTGAGAGGGGCGGGATCCGTTTTCCCTGGCCGCCTCTCTCTCTTCTCTCTCTCCCCCACTCCGGCGTGGAATTTGGGCCGTTCCCGGCCACGTCCGCCCATCCCGCTCCTACAAAAACCACCCCCGCGTCCTCCTCTCCCTTTTTCCCCATTTCCGCCGCCGCTCCCGTGCCTCCTAGTGCCCGCGCCACCACCGACCCCGTGCGCCGCCGCCTCCGCCGTCTCCGGCCGCCGCTCCCTACCGCTTGCGCCGTCCCCGAGCCGCGCCGACGCCGTCCGCCCTTTTGCGCCGCCGGCTCGCGTCTCCTGCGCCGCCCGCGCCGCCGTCTTCTCCGCCTCCGGCCGAGCCCGGTGAGCACCTCCCCTTTTTCCCTCTCTTTTCCCTCTCCCTCTCCCGGCCGCGCCGCTCCCCCGCGGTGCGCCGCCTTCGCCGCTCTCCGCCACCCTTGCGCCGCCGCCTCCGGCCACCGGTCGCGCCGTCGGCCGCCGCCTTCGGCCGCCGCGCGCCATGGCCGAGCCGCCCGAGCTCGGGGCCGTGCCGCCCCGGCCGCCTGCCGCCCGCGCGCCCTGGGCCGTTAGATCGGCCACTCGGGCCGATCTCGGCCGTCCCCCTCCGTCCCGCGTGGCCGCCCACGTGGCTGCCCCGTGGCTGCCGCGTCGGCGCCACGTGTGCGCCACGTGGTGCACCGCCGCCGCCACGGTCCCGTGGACCGAGTCCACGGTGGACCGGCCGCCGCCGCCGCTGACGCCAGCCCTGGGATTAATTGCGCAATAAATTAATTAAGGATTTTTCTGTTTTAGTAAAAACACAGATAACTTCAAAAATTCATAACTAATTCATCCGAGCTCCGTTTAAGTCCATTCAAATTTCATTAAATTCATAAAAATGCAGAGAATCCATTAAAAATACTTTTGTGCTTTGTTTCAGTAGACTTATAGCGTGTATTGTTGTTTGCTTTGTTTGTCGCGTAGATTCCGAAACCTCCGACGCGCCCGTTTATTTCGAGATCGTCGCAGAGGTAGCCTCAGCTCAGGAGCAAGGCAAGTCATGCTTCACATTGATCATATTGTACCTATATTTACAAATGTCTTATTTTTCCGTAAACACTGCATTATTTCGCAATGTCATTTCATGTGGGATTATACCTATGGTGCTCAGCCAATTATATTGATTATCTTGTATCTTTGATAGCTTGGGTAATTAATTCATTGTTCGCTGATTTTAGGAGTGCTTAGCCATGCTTAGCTAACCTAGCTCACTAAAGGGGATCACCTTGAATAATTAATTAATGTAGTCCCTATGGTGACACTTTGGTTTAGGAGCCACCATGGTAATAATATTTAACTAAAATATGCTAATGGTGGGCTGTGGGTGCATGGTTTTGATGGAAGCACCCATGGCAATTAAGGACCGGTTCGCGGGAAACCCTGGAAGAAATACCGTGCGTACCACAAGCCAGCGTGGGCAACGGCTGGACTTGTAGTGTAGCTGTCTCTGGCTGACGTACCAGAAAGGGTGGGCGTGATGGAGTTGGGTCGGCGGGGGACATACCCGTTGATCGGCTGCCGGATTCACCGTGGCACGAGAGGGGGCTGCCTACCTTGGAATAAAGGTGGGGGCGAAACCTGTGGTGTGGTACGGCTGGTTAGAGGGGGTTATGCGAAGGGTCCTGTCACAGTCTCTATTCGGGTACTTTCCAGTATCGCGACGCATGGTTGACATGATGTTGAGGCTGTGTCTTGTGGGTACAGATGTACACCTCTGATCAGAGTAGAACTATTCGAATAGCCGTGCCCGCGGTTATGGGCGATCAACCAGATTCACCGTGATTAGTCTCACTTTCTAATAACTTGAATTATTGGAACTGGTTTAGTTCAGGTGGTGGTTTGGGCCTGTCGCAACGTGGATATAGCGTTGGACAGTGATGGTTTAATATTGTTCAATTAATTCAACGTTTTACTACGCTTTCAACTACTGTTTTTAAATGCTTACTTTATGCAAATAAACCCCTGCCTTCCTTTGGAATATCTTGCATCATGCCTCCTTTTCCGGCATGACTTGTTGAGTACCGTGGGTAGTACTCAGCCTTGCTTAATTTTTCCCCACACCAGAAGAGGAGTATGCGTCCGATGGAGGTTTCTCAGAGGAGTAGGTTTCGTCCGCCGTCGAGGATGCCTGTGGAATGGTGCCAGCCCGCTGCAAGAGTCCCGTTCTAGTTTAGTTTGTCTTTTCATCTTTCCGCTGCATTTCTGTAAGACTTTTACTGCGTTTGTAAGACGTGGATCTGTATGTCAACATTGTCGTCTGTGTACCCTGGCTGGTCTTGGACAGGGGTTTTAATACACATTCAGCTTCGGAAATTCTGGTACTGAATTTCCGGGCGTGACAAATACCCTCTTTGTCTTTCCTGCTGGAACTGGCTTTTGGGCCTTAGTGTAATCACCATGTTGCTTTTGCTCGACCACATGCACTCTCCTCATGTCTGGTGTTCCTTGGAGCTCGAACTTTCTTGCTGCCAATTGGCCACCTCTAACTATTATGACCTCTCTTGGTCCTGGAAGCTTCATACAAATGTAATTTTGATGTATTCCAGCTTCAAAAATGTTGATTGCTAATCTTCCCAGTATGGCAATATACTGGTATGGCATGTCCACCACATCAAAGACAATTTCCTCTATTCTTTTGTTCTCACCCTTGCCTAGTACTACTTGCAAAGGTATTTTCCCAATGGCATGCGCTTGCTATCCTCCAAAACCTTGAAGAGGCACTCTTGCATTCATTAGCCTGTCTATTGGTATTTACATTTTCTTGAATGCATCATACAAAAGCACATCTGCTGAGCTTCCTCCATCAAACAATATCCTCTAGATGTCACATTGTGCTATTTCAAATGAAACCACCAATGGGTCTTGATGAGGAAATAGTATTCCCTCTACATCTTCTGGGCCAAAAGAGATTGTGTTCGAGTATGCTGGTGGGATTGTCTGATAGCTTGTTCCTACATGATTTACCTGCCTCACATATGACTTTCTTTGCCTCTTTGATTCAACTCCCAATGACGATCCTCCTATTATGGTATTTATCATGATCTTAGGAGCTTCTTCTATTGCTTCTATCTTCATTATCTTTGGCCCTTCAATCGTGTTTTGCTCTCTATGTTTTTTAGCTTCTTCATACTTGTTTCCATAACGCCTTGCTTGCTTTTCCATCATGTATAATATTTGTCTGCACTCTTCTATTGAGTGGCTGCCTGGGCCACGGAATTGACTATTTGTTGTAGCATTCTTATGTGGAGTGGCCAACTAGACCATGAGTTTGACAATACTTGTTGTATTCGACCTGCTGACTTTGTCGTCCTTTTTCTCTCCTTGAAGTTTCTGCCTCTTCTAAAGTTCCACCACTGGTTTCTTCCTCATCCAGGATGCCCCCATTGGTTTCTTCCTCTTTGAGATTTTGCCAATCGGCTTCTTCCTCTTCCACCATGTTGGAAGTTTTCTTCTTCATGATTGGGTCCTTCCCCTATGAAGTTTACTTGCTTCTTCTGCTCATGCTTGTAATTGTCTTGCTTGTATTTCTTCCACGGCTTGGCACTATTTTCTCCTTTATGTTCTTCTCCTTGAGCTATTTGTTTGTTTTTGGCTGGCTTTTTGCCCAATACTGCTGCCACCTCAGCTTGTACTCGCAGTTCATCATCTTCTCCTCTTGCGAAGCTCTCCATTCTTTCGAACAAATCTTTAGCAATTTTTGGCGTATCTCTTCCAGGTCAAATCTCAATGGCCCTGCAATTAGTATCTCATCATCTACTTGCTTGATTTGGCATTTAATCTTGGAAAACTTCACTATGAAACTTCTTATTGTTTCTCCTTGTAATTGCTTCAAAGCATATAGATTATCTGCTTCCTTCGGCTCATCATAGGCTCCTATGAAACCAGCTCGAAATGTATCCCTCATAAGTAAATTGTCATTGGTGGGATTGTTGTATACCATGACAATGCCACACCTTCTAGCATGGTTGGGAGTATTTTGGCCTTAGTAGTGTCATCTTCACCTACGCTTCGACTGCTGTCTCATATACTCTTAGGTATTCATTCAGGTCTGTGTCACCTTTGTATTTTATAATGTTGGACAATTTGAAGTGTAATAGCTAAGGTGCCATTTGTAGGCTTTGGCTTAAGGGATTCTTATTGTCGATTGCTCGAATTGGTTGGAAGTGTGTTTGCTATACTGGGTGGAACGGTATAGGTTGGTTTTGATTTGAGCCTATAGTATGTGTGGGATTTGGATAGTGAATTTGTTGTCGGAAGTAGTATTAGCCAAAAGTGGTGTTTGGTTGCTGGTTTTGGATTGTTTGTGTGGATGGTATGGAGTGTACTTCCTAAGGGTGAAAAGCTTGGGGTGGTGGGTTAGGGTTTTGATTTGAGGTATTTGACTTTGGGTATTTACCACAGGTGGCATTTGGGGAATTCTTTGTTGGGTTGGTACAATTTGAGGGTTTGCCACGAGAGGTGGGTTTTTTGTTGGCTGGGCACCTAAGGTGTTTCCCAATTGTGTGTTTTCTTTACTTGAGTTGGTTGATTTCGAGTAGCCCCTGGTACTTCTCCTTTCGACCTGTGAGATCTGCCTACTCCCACCACCTGGTCATGCAAACTCTGCAAGCGCTACAACTCTCTTTGTAGTTCCTCATATTGTTCACGATTTACTATAATAGCCCCTTATGCTTGTATCATCTCGGCCAACTCCACTTCACTCGGCACAGATGGCCCTTCTGTTTCCTCACCTACTGGCTCGATTGGTTCTTCTCTTGGGTTTGTCCCGTTGCCTTCTCCTGTTTACCCACTCATCTCTCCCCCTTCGAGTGCAGTTGTCGCATTGGGGAAAACATCTATGTATCGAGCTGGAACTGTCTTTGTTCTCTACAGACGTTGCATTTACTATTCGAGCTCACCTCCTGGAGACTTTGCGTCCCCACGGACGACACCACTGTCGTGGCCTTAGGTCACGGACAAGATGGGAATAGGCAGGAAAGTACTCTTTCCCCATCTGTCCTGAGAATGAGATGGGTTCGAATTGTGAAGTCCACAATGTGATGTGGTATTTTGCTATTGATAATGTTGTATGTTGCTACAGTATTAGAACCAGCTTATATAGTCTCCAGTGGTACACGGGAAGTTGCAATCTTATAACTAAGGGTGCATAGGAAGTTAGTACAATACTCCTGTAAAGCTAGAAACCCTAAGGGTATGGTTGTACATTTGTGTTGTCCCACAAAACTTCTGCTGCCCGCTTGCAAGAGTGATTGGAGCGGTCCTCACGGTATCTTCTCAAGGAATATTCCCATGGGTCGCGTAGCTATCAAGCCTCCTCTTCAGCCTAAAGAGTTCTAGCTGTCCCCTGTAGCAAAACTCAAACAGTGTATGGTGGGTAAACACAACTCCTTTTCAGCTTGACAAGTTCTAGTTGTCCCCTATAGCAAAACTGAAATAATGTATGGTGGGTAAACACTACTTTCCTTTGAACCATTCATCCTTTAGCTTCATCCAAACCTGTAGGAAGCTTCAAAAAGTATTAGCTGTTGGTCATGAATAGGTTGATGTTGCGTTTTGATCTAATGAGAGGTGCGGCACGTAGTCCCTGCTACAACACCCCCAGCTGATTTTATGGAAAGTTTTTTCACAAAGGCAGCTTGAATCTCGTAATCGACCATGCTGGAGAATCGAATTCCTAGCCCTTAGCCGTGAAGTTGGGAAAATCAATTCCCGATTACACGGCTAGTTTATACGTTACATGAGGTACTCTAACATGACCAATTTGACATGGTCATTTGACCCTAAACACCTGACTAATTCAATAGTACCAAGCGTCCTCAGCCATGGTTCTGAGACCCAGTGATTAGTCAAACTTAACATAATAGGACGATAAGAAACGACTTCGGGACGTGACGATATGAGAATATGGGATTAATGGACAAAACACTATATATTGACTTATAAAAAGCAAATTACAGACTATATATTGATCTCATACATAAAATTTACATAATTGATTGATGTTCTAGGCATTCAATAACTAATGGCTTTCGTCATCAGCGATCTTGTACACGCCTGGTCGTAAGACTTGTACCACCATATATGGTCCTTCCCATTTTGGTGAGAGCTTATTTTGCCTTGCCTGATTTTGGACTCATCAGAGGACATAATCACCGATGTCAAGTGTATGGGTTCAGACACGCTTCTCGTGATAGCGACGTAAGGCTTGCTGGTATCTGGCTGCTTGGATAGCAACTCGTTCCCAGTGTTCTTCTAACAGTTTGACGTCGTCTGCTCGCCTGTTGTGTTGATCCTCATCCGTGTACTCCTTTACAAGTGTAGACCAGTAATGTAGCTTTGTAGGGAGCATGGCTTCGGATCCGTACATGACGAAGAAGGGAGTCTCTTTGGTGGGTGTAGTCGTAGTGGTACAGACGGCCCATATAACGGAGGGAAGTTCTTCAACCCATCATGAGTCGTAGGCCATGGGCCTATTGTAAACACGGGTTTTGATCCCTTGTAGTATGATTCCGTTGGCCCGCTTGACCTTTCTGTTGCTCTGGGGATGGGAGACTGATGCAAAACAAATCTTGGCATCAAATTCTAAGCAGTAGTCCTAGAAGGCACCACTTGTGAACTAGGAGTCGTTGTCCATCATTATTCGATTTGGAAGTCTATATCGGCTGAATATCCCTTTGATGAACTTGATGGCATGTTTGGGTTTGATTTCTCTCATTGGCTCCGCTTCAATCCACTTATTGAGTTTGTCAATAGCCACAAACAAGAATTTGTAGCCGCTTTGTCCCCATGGAAAAGGTCCGAGGATGTCAAGCCCCCAACACAAGAATGGCTAGGACAGAGGGATAGTTTGAAGGGATTGGGCTGGTAGCTTGGTGTGTTTGTTGTTAAATTGACATGCTTCACACCGTTGTACCATGTCGCAAACGTCTTGGAGAGTTGTTGGCCAGTAGAAACCTTCTCGGAAGGCTTTGCCGACTAGGGTTCGCCCGCCGGCATGTGATCCACAGATTCCTTCGTGGATGTCGAGCAACAGTTCTCTGCCATTGCTAAAAGAGATGCACTTCAACAGAACTCTGTTTGCGACTATTTTCTAAAGATCGTTCACGATCATACAATAGGCCATTGCCTGACGTGAGAGTTTTTTTCCTCTGTGTCATCTTTCGGCAACTTGTCGTTGTTGAGGAATTTTGTTAACGGTTTACCCTAGTCCTGTGTCATCTCAATGTCTGCCACAATGTTGTCGGTATGAGGTGTAGCCCCCGAGCAAACGTCGATGTTGCTATCACTGTCATCGTCTAGCGAACTCTTGACCAATAGCTTCGTCAATACCTCCAGAAAAGTCCCTGGCTCTACCGATTGTTGTCTGGAAGTGCGTCGGGCGAGGTTGTCGGTATCGGTGTTGTCTTTGCAGTAGACGTGGTGCACCTCGAATCCTTTGAACCTTCGCTCCAACTTTCTGACTTCTGCGAGGTATTTGGATAGCTTGGGGTTAGAGCATTTGTAATCCTTGTGCACAGTGACTAATTATGAGTCTCCTTTCACAATTAATCATTTGACCCCAAGTGACGCGTCTGCTCTTAATTTGGCGAGAAGCCCTTCGTACTCCATGGTATTGTTTGTTGCCCAGAAATCCAGTTGAATTTCGTGTCAAAATTGGTCTCTTGTCAATGACGTTAGGATGAATCCAATGCCTGCTCCTTGGCTGCTGAATGTTCCATCAAAGGCAATTGTCCATCGCTCGTTGTTTGTATGATTGACGTGGCCATCATCGGGGATGGTCCAGTCAGCGACAAACTCGGCAAGTACTTGGGACTTGATAGCTGTTCGTGGGATGAAGTGGGCATCGAATTGGCTGAGCTCGACAACCCATTTGGCAATGCGTCCTGTGACTTCTTTGCCGCGGACAACCACTCCAAGGGGATTGTTTCTATTTCTTACAATCACATATAAATCCACATGCACACGGATACCGATGTAGCACTTCACCTAGGAGTATTCCCAAGGGTATCATATTTATATTTTCGAAGGGAAGGCGGCGGTGTAAAGATAGAGTCCATATATTCACAATCAAGCTATAATTGATATACCATATTCTAAACAGGGGTTAAGATAATAATGATAGTTGAGTAATGTGACACACAGAGATTCATCTTTATAATAATCATATATTAGGCAGTGGAGAAGGACTAAAGAGAGTTAACGTTCATACGTACTTCTATATCTATAATGTTTAGTTTACACTTAACAAGTATATGCTTACAAGTTAGGACTTAGTTTTAGGCACCCATGTACTATCGAGAGACCACTCCTTGCTGGTCTGCCAGTGTGGTTATGGCATTTTATGAACTCTTACATCATACCCGGACATGGAGAAATATAAATGACGGACATGGCTGTCATCGCCTACCGCCTACATCACTTTTCGTGGGGCATACCTACATCCAATGACATTTAACTAATCTAAGCACCATGCTTATGTTAAGAAATAATATCACTGATTCCCTCAGGTCTCCCACCCTTCGGATGGACAAGTTAGAACTAGTGCAACCCGTTAAGATCATTGGATCGTTACCGTGGCATAGATTGACTAGCCTAATCAAGTGAAGCAAATAAATGAAGTATATCCTATTCATAACACACATAACTAGTATAGTAATATATCAACTATGAACACAATTAAATAAAGAAGATAATTTTTTTAATGCAACTATAGTCTTACAATAAGAGTAAAGTACTAAAGACATACCAGAATCTCCGAGAAGACCGTAGAACCAAAGATTACTCTAAGCATCACTCCACTAATACTATAGAGAATACAATATACGATAGAGAGAATTGCTCCTTGAGTGTGTGTTGTGAAGTGAGAAGGCCTCATCTATTTATAGCCTTGTAATGATGGTAGTAAGGCAGTTGTAGAGGTTGGTGCAACGGTAACCGTCATTGGGGAGTTCTCTGGAACGTCCACGGGTAAGGTGGCGATAAGAGGAGCCAAGGTTAGTTTGGCCAAACCAGGTGTTCCGCCAACCCCTACGCCCCGCGCCTCGCCACCGACTTTTACCAGTGACTTCCATGTGAGCCCCTATAATGGTTGGGGATGGTTTGGCCTCACTTTAGGTCGGTTTGAGTTGACTTATGAGCCCATCGATCAGTTTGCTCACACGTGATTCGTCGGAGGTGTGTTTCTTTGCATGCCAGCTAATTTCTCCTCCATTTAGTGTATAATCTCTGCATACATAGTATTTCTCTAATACAAGTGAAACTACATTATTTATAATTAATATACGTGTAAGAAATGTTAGTTCTTCCTTTATTTATTAAGGTAGTTGACAACCAAAATCGGTACTTAACGACCATCAACTGGGATATGACGAGACGACCGTGACTTTGTGGGCCTGAAAGTAGTGGCGCAGTTTTTGAGATGTCATGACCACATCATGGAGCAGCTTCTGGATCTGGAGGTATCTGGTCTTTGCGTTGTGAAGAACCTTACTAACGTAATAGACTGGGTGTTGAGTCTTCTCACGCTCGACAACGATGACGACGGTACTAACGGAGTACAGCGTTGCGGTGATGTAGAGGAACAAGCCCTCCTGTGGTTGTGAGGTGTGGTTGTGAGACGACGAGGACAAGTGGATTGGCGAGGTATCGCTTGAGTGCAAGAAATGTCTCTTCAGCCTCATGTGTTCACTCGAATCCTGTTTCTTGAATAGGTTGAAGAAAGGCAGTCCTCGTTCTCCCATCCAAGCCAACCAGCTGAGCGCTACCATACATCCTAGCAATGGCGAAGGCTATCAGTAAGGTCATGCCTTGTGCTTACCATAGATTGTGTACTTCGCATGTAGAGGAGAATATGAATTGTCACCTGCGTAAGCCAAAACTTGATAAGCCAAGTGTTGGTATTTCTTACGTTCACAGATAAATCCGCAAGCGCACCGATACCGCTATAGCACTTCACTCATAAGTATTCCCAGGGGTATCGTATTTATATTTCCACAAGGAAAGCGATGGTGTAAAGACATAGTTTATACATCATTAATCAATCTATAATTAACTCACCACAGTCTAAACAGGGGTTAGGATAAATATGATTAAGGAGTACTGTGACACACACAGGACATTCACCTCTAATTAATTAGTATAGTGGAAAAGGACATAAGAGAACTACAATACAACTATACTTTTATATTACTCATGTTCTGTATATACTTAACACATACATGCTTACAAGGCTAGGACTTTATTCTAGGCACCCAAGTACTACCGAGAGACCACTCCCTGCTGGTCTGCCACGTGGTTATGGTATTACGCACTCTTACGTCATACCCGAACAAGGAGGAATACAAGGGACGGATAGGGCTATCACCACCTCTGCCAACCGCACTTTCCGTGAGGCACACCGCATCCAACGGCATTTATCTAACCTAAGCACCATGCTTATGCTAGTAAATAATATTAGTAACTCCCCCGAGACTCCCACCATTCGGATGGACAAGTTAGAGCTAGAGCAACCCATCAAGGTCATTGGACTATTACTGTAGCATAGATTGATTTGCCTTATCAAGTGAAGCATATAAATGAAGTACATCCTACTCATAAAGCATATAACTACTAAAGTAGTTTATGAATTATGAACACAAGAATATAAAGAAGATAATTCTATTAATTCAACTATAGTCTTACATGAAGAGTACAGTACTAAAGACATACCAGAATCTCTGAGAAGAATATAGAACCGAAGATACTCTAATCCTATTTCCACTAATACTATAGAAAATCCAATGTAGTTAGAGAGAATTGCTCCTTGAGGTGTGTGTTGCAAGTGAGGGAGTGATCTCCTTTTATAACAGCTTATGACGGTTGGGGAGGTCGGTAACTCCCACAACCGTCATTGAGGAGCCACCAAGAGTCACCACTTGGAGGGTGGAGATGAGGGGTGGCAGAGGCGGTTCAGCCGAACCCTCGGCTCCGCCTTTCTCCACCGTCTTTCACCAAAGGATGATAGGTGGCCCCCTATGATGGTTTCCAATGGTTTGGCCCCACTTTAAGTCGGTTTGAGCTAACTTGTGGGCTCCTTAATCGGTGTGCTCACACGTGATTTGCTGGAAGTGTGTTTCCTTGCATGTCAGCTTCAGTTCTCCTTCACTTTGGTATATACTCTTTGCATACATGTTAATTCTCCAAGTATAGTGGAACTACATTATTTATTATTGAGATACATGTAAGAAATGGTACTTCTCCCTTTATTTATTATGATAGTTGACGGTAGAAATCGGTACTTAACGACTGTCAACAACAACGACGTCATCGACGTAGGCTTCAACGTTGTTGCTGAGTTGAGGTTGGAAAGCCCCTTGGATTATTGTCATGTCCTGATAAATTCATCCCAAGTTAAAAATCGTTCGTTAAAAGGAATAATAGAATTAATTAAAATTTGAAAAGAAAATGGCAAACATTAAAATGCGTACAAGAAAAATTAGAAAGTGGCTTAGAGGATTTTTCTTAAATTCTCCACGCTCTAAATTGGTCCCTCAATTTTTACGTGAATTTTCAGAGCACAAGAAATTATTTTAATGCAACAACAACCAATTTCAAATTTAATTAAATGGAAAACCTAAAAATAATTCTCTCCCTCTCTTTGGGCCACTTTAGGCCCAAAGTCCTCCTCCTCTCCCTCGGCCTGCCGTCAAAGTCTCCTTTTCCTCCTCCCTCTCTCCCTCCCTCTTGGGCCTTTTTTCCCCTCCTCGGCCCATCTCCTCTCCCCTCCCCTTGGCCTAGCCGCTCTCGCCGGCCTGCCCTCCTCCTCGTGCGGCCCAGCTGACTCAAGGAGGCAAGAGGTTGTCTTCTTCCTCCTCCACAGCCGAGCCGCCGCTTCCTCTCACTATCGGCCAAACAGAGGCACCGCCGCCTCTTGATCTTCCCTTTCCGGTTGATTTCCCTCCCTTTGATTGCAAAAATCGGTTCCTCTCCTCCTCTTCTTCAATTCCCCTAAGCTTCCCCCTCTTGATTCGGCTTAAATTCGTGGGGATTTAATCCCTCTCCTTCTGCCTCTCCCCGTGCGGCCTCCTCTCTCCACCGCACCAGCCAACTCCAGCTGCCTCTTCCCGTTGGCCAGAGCAGCGCCAACCGTGCCGTCGCCTCCCCCGACATCGCAGCTGCTCCCCTCTCTCCCGGCCTCGCCTTCGTCTTGTCCGAGGTCAGCCAGAGCACCGTGGACGCCGGCAACCCATCCAACCGCCATCATCCTCCTCGTACTCCGGCAGCCCCTACCGCCCTTGCCGGTGTGCTGCCTGACGTCGTGGCATCGTTCTTTTCCCCGGCCACCGCTCGGTCTTGTCGTGCGTCGCAGACATTCCGTCATCGTTCGTTGCCGATGCTACCTTCGACCGACCGATCCTCCTCGCTGGCACGTTGACCCGCTGCGTCGCCACCGCCGTCGATACCGCAATGGCGTGCTTCACGCCGGCCTCACCATCGTTCGGCCGCTGCGGCTATCTTCATCGTTCGCTAGTCGTTCCCGGTCGCGCTAGCCGTCAGCCCTCCCTTCGTCAAGCTAAAGCCGTCCTCGTCGTCAAGGTCGTCCGTGTCGTCAAGGTCGCCCGCGTTGTCGTCGTCTTCCTTCGGCCATTGTTCCCGTCAAGCTGAGCACAGCCTATTGTTGTCCGTCTCTTCACCAAGCCCAAAGTTCGCTGAAGTGCCGCCCGTTCGTCTCTGTCGTCCCCGAGTCATCGCTGCTGCCCTTGTCGTCGCCTTCGTCCTCGGCTTCGAGTCGTCAAGCTCGTCCTCACCTTCATGCAAGGGTCGCCACCGAAGCCGTCTCCCCGTTCATCGCCGCTCATCGCCCCGTTTGCCGTCGGTTGTCACTGTCGTCCCCTTGCCTCATCGCGTTGTGGTAAGGTTTCCTCCCTCGCTGCCCCTCCCTCGTTGTCTCGGTGTCTCCACCATGCCCGTCGTGCCATTGTCGGCTCCGGTCTCGTCCATCGGTGTCGACTATCGTTCGTGCGGTCTACGTGTGCACGTGTGATGGTCGTGTTCGTGTGCCCGTTTGGCCGCCTCGTGCTTGTCCACATGTGTAGCCCGCGTGGCATTCATGTGAGTCCCCGCTTGTCGGCCCCTTGTTTCGGTTGACATGCATAGTCTCACTCCTTCCTTCCCGTGGATCGTCTTTGTGAACTTGATCCACGGTGAACTAGCTGTCTGACCCATGGGTCCCGGCTGCCAGTCGCTCGATCCTTTCCTCTCCCCGAGCGATGTTGCATTACACATAATTTAATGGTATAATAATAATTAAACAACTCAGAAATATCCACTTTAATTGCAAATAAATTTCGGATGATCGTTTTTCGGCCATACGAGCTCCAAATTGACCAGTTCAAATTGTTTAGTTTTTGTTGTAACTTAAAGAACCCATGTTTGTTGTTTTTATATATTGTTCTCGTTTCTTTCATAGAGTTGTAGCTTTGTTTTGTTTGTCCATGTAGTTGCTCTCGTTTCGGTGGTTCCCGTGGTGCAGTTCGAGTTCGCCACTGAAGCTTCAGAAGCCTCCCTTTTGCCCTGAGCAAGGTAAGTCATGCTCTCTCCTTGATCATATTGAATCCCAGTTTGTGAAAAGTATTTTAATTTAAATTATTGCATTCGCTTTACTAAATTTACCGCGTTATAACTGTTTTATTTAGTCTTTCCTACAATCCTTGTTATAGCCTTATTATTTGTTATTGTGTAATTACCTTTGACAACCCTAGGTAACAAAAACCAGCTAGTGAGAACTCTATATGTGGTGCTTACTAGATATTTTAGGATTATGCTTAGCCTTGCTTAAATAGAAACATTTAGTTGTTTTATAATATCTAGACTTTGGGAATGTCACTATAATCTTATTTATTGATGGATTAGAGGCTTGTTGGCCTGGACATGTTGGACTCCCTTTTCAAAATTCCCAAATTTGTTTTTGGCTGGGCTCGAGGTGCATGGTTTTGTTAGTCGCACCTTAGCCCACATAAGGACCGGTCTTTGGGGCACAATTGCCAAGCATATTCCGTGCAACCACATGTCTAATGGGTAAGGCTTAACGTATCGGTTAGTGCGGTCATGAACAAGGAAGACACGGATAGGGATGGATGAAGCCCTTGGTGGGGTCGATGTCTCTGGCAGTACGCCCAGGGGCATAGACTGTCTGCTCGAACCTGGGCACTTGGCGGGGGAAGTCTATGTCGGTCTTCTTTGTTTAGGGCAGTACTAGACGATGGGTTATGCCACGGTTTCCGCCCGTATGCCGTGGTGGCATGTGGCACGTGGTGACGTGAGGAAAACGTGTCTTGTGGGTAAAGATGTACACCTCTGGCTAGAGTATAAACTATTCGAATAGTCGCGCCCTCGGTTATGGGCAAGCGGAGCAATGACCCAAAGTTAGAAGTTTTATTCTAATGAACTGGAATAATTGGATTGATTATCTATGGGCCTGGTTTAAGGCAAGATCGCGTTGGTGTGCGGCTTGATAATAATTTGACTAGAGATATGCCGTGGTTTTATTAAAATGCCTTTAAATGATTAAATGTTTTGAAATGCTTATTTACCGCAAAATAACCCTTATAAATGAATCCTTGTACTCCTTTGCATTAAGTGCATTTTTCGGTGTGGCTTGCTGAGTACGGTGGTTGTACTCATCTTTGCTCAATCTTCCCCATCCAGTCAGTGAAGCTCTTGAAGAAGAAGTCTTAGGTGAAGTTCTGGCTTATACCCCAGTTGAGCGCCTGTGAAGATGGAGCCGTAGGCCCGCTAGTCCGCTGCTGTTTTTCTTTTGTTGTCAGGCCTTATGTGCCTTTGTAATAATGTAAATATTATCGTGATAATTAATAAAGATGTGTCTTTTGTATCAAGTTTGTGTAGTGTACCCCGTCTTTTCTTGGGACGGGGATTAATGCACTAGCGTTCGGGAAAGGTATTTTCCGGGCGTGACAATTATTCACTAGTAGGTAGATCCTGTGTTGATCAATCCAAAAGGCATTTTTACATAGCAGAATACACTGAAAGGCGTGATGAACGTTGTCTTCTCCTCATCTTCCCTAATCATGCTAATCTGATCATACCCGGAGTAAGCGTCGAGGAAACTCAATAGCTCACATCCTGCGATAGAGTCGATCAGCTGGTCGATACGCAGGAGGGGAAAGTGGTCCTTGGGGCACGCTTTGTTGAGATCGGTGAAGTCTACGCATATCCTCCACTTGCGGTTGGCTTTGCGCACCATGATTGGGTTTGCGAGCCACTCTGGATAGAGTACATCTCTGATGAAATCGGCCTTGAGAAGTTTGTTGAGCTCTTCTCGAATAGCCTCTATGTGGTCTGGCGCGAAGCGATGCAGCTTCTGTTTGACAGGTTTTGCATCGAGTCGAACCATCAACTTGTGCTCAATCACCTCCTTAGGGACCCTGGGCATGTCGGATGGTTGTCAGGCAAACATCTACATTATCATGAAGGAAAATGATGAGCTCGAGTTCCTATTTGTCATCGAGCCTAGCCCTGATCTTGACCGTCTCGTCGGTGGTACTGCTTGACAATGGAATTAGTTTCACTGCTCCGTCTGGTTTTGGTGCCGAGTTGGGTTTGCTCAGTTTACGAGGAGGCTCATTTGCGGTGGGAGTGGTGGGAGTTTGCTCGATCATATTGAGACTTCTCTTGTCACACTGCACAACCATCTTTGCGTTTTCCTGTACTATGATTATCCCTTTGGTCCTAGAATCTTGATCAGTTGGTAAGCATAATGTGAAGCCACCATGAACTTGACGAGTGTTCTTCCGAGAATAACATTATAGGCAGTGTTAACCTCCACTACATTGAAGGTGATTTACTCTATTCGGAAGTTGTCAGCTCTGCCGAAGGTCACGCGTAGTGTAATCTTCCCCAATGGCCTAGACGATGACTCTGGCGTAATGTCATACAAGGGCTGCTCTGAAGGGATGAGCTCGCTACGAGGGATTCCGATTGCGTCAAGCGTGCTGGCGAAGAGGAGGTTAATTAAACAGCCATCATCGATGAGAACTCGCGTGACTTTGATATTCCGAATAGTAGGCTCATCTACGATCAGATATCGCCCGAGGGTTGTCATCAAAGAAGGATGGTCAGCGTTGAAGAACTCAATCTTCTGATCTGACCACTTCAACTTAGACATCGCTCCTCGGTATGTAGAGCATACTTCTCCTTCCACCTTTTGTATTCCCGCTTAGAAGAATAGGAGGTGGATCCACCGAAGATATGTGCCACGTGTTGGTTGGAGTCAGATTAGTCTGGCTCGTTGTCGGATGGAAGGTTATTGCTACCCTTCTCTATCACACGAACTCATTTTCCCTTGTCTTGGGCCATCTTCCTAGCCATAGCTGTCACACCCTGAAGTTTCCCTTTTCTTCCTAGCCTTAAAATCATTTAATAAATAGCCCCAAGAAAATGTTTAATTTTTAACATAGAGCTAAACCCTAATTAATAAATGCATTTAATAATGAGAATTGGCATGGTGGAATTTTTCTTCAGTTCTCCATGTTAAAATACACTAACAGGTTTTTAGTGGAATTTTTACAACCTTGGAAATAATTTTAAACCAACTAATGAAATTCTCAGCATTATTTAATCCCAGGAAAAATCCTATTCTTCTTTTTCTTTTTCTTTTTCCCTCCTTTTTCTTTCTTTGGGTCGTCGGCCCACTTCCTCCCGCGGTTGCGCCCTCCTGCTGGCTGGCCGAAGGCTGCGGCCCAACCACGCGCGTGCCCCTCTCCCACCCTAAGGCCGCGGCCCAGCAGCCGCGCTGCGCCGTACCACGCCGGGTCACCGACAGGTGGGCCCCACCTATCGGGCCCGTCCTCATCCTCGCACCACCGTCGGATCCGACCCTCGCAACCACCGCCGCCTCTTCCGCCACCTTTTCCGCCTCTGTCCTGTCAGATCCAAGCCACCGCCACCCCTATTAAGTGCGCCGCCGCCCTGCTTTCCCGTTTTCCGCTCGAGCTGCCTCTCCTTGTGCCCTAACTCGCCGCCATGCTTTGCACCGCCGCTTGCCGCAGATCTTCGGTCACCGCCTAGAGCCGCTAGCGGTGCCGCCACTGCCACCGTACTCACTGTTGTCGACCGCATCCCGTCCACCATTGACCACCGCAAATTCCACCATCGCGCGCCATCGCCGCCGTCGTCTTCCTCCTCTCCAACCGCTTCTGTAAGGATTTCCTCTCTCCTCTTCTTTCTCTTTTTCCTTTTCTTCTTCTAGTCGTGCGCCACCGTCTTCCGGCCGTGCATCCCCATCCTTTGCGTCGCCGGCAGTAGCCGCCGGTCACCCCTTCCGCCGCCGCGCACCATTGCCGGTCGGGTCAGCTCGGCCGCCCTGTGCCCGGTCAACGACCTCTCCAGGTCATCTGATCAGCCATGCGGCAGATCAAAACCGTCCGCCCACGTGCCCGCATGGACGCCGCGTGGCCGCCGCATCGGCGCCACGTGTGCGCGACGTCGGTGCCATCTCCTCGCGGCCGGATCGTCGTGGCCGCCAAGTGGTGCGCCCGCGCACGCCCCTCCGTGGACCCGGTCCACCGTGCACCGCACACCTTGAGTCGCTGACCGGTGGGGCTCGCTTGCCGGTGCCGACACCCTCTTGATGACGTCAGCCCTAGGATTTAATTGCGCAATAAATCATTAAGAAGTTTTCTATTTATAGTAAAAACACAAAGAATCTTCTAAAATTCATAACTAATTCATCCGAGCTCTGTTTAAGTCCATTCAAGTCTCAATAAATTCATAAAAATGCCTAAAATCCATTAAAAATGGTTTCGTTTCCTGTTTCAGTAGACTTATAGCCTGTTTTTCTTGTGTGTTTGGTTTGTCGTTTAGATTTCGGCGTTTCCGAAGCTCTGCACCAGAGCAAGGCAAGTCATACATGTTCATTGATCATATTGTACCTATTTCGCAAAACATCTCGCTTTCTATTAAATATTGCATTTATTTTATAATGTCATGTGGGATGGTTATCTATACTCAGCCCTAGCTTGTTTACCCCATACCATTGATAGCTTGGGTATTAATTTAATTAGACTTTGGTTTAGGAAATGTTTAGCCATGCTTAGACCAACTAGATCACTACGAGGGAATCTCACATATAATTTATCTACCTTGGTTCATTAATGATATTATTGGACCTGTGCTATTATGATAATAAAATAACTAAAATTATGACTAATGGTGGGCTGTGGGCACATGGTTTTGATAGACGCGCTCATGGCAGTTAAGGACCGGTTCAAGGGAAACCCCGGAAGAATTAGCGTACTTACCACAAGCCAGCATGGGCAACGGCTGGGCTTGTAGTGTAGCTTTTCCCTTTCTGACGTACCCAGGCAAAGGTGGGTGTGATGGAGTTTGGATGGGCCCTGTGACGGCCTATGCGGCTTCCGGATTCACCTAGGCACAAGGGGGGCTGCCTACCTTGGTTATAAGGGTAGGGGCGAAACCTGAAGTGTGATGCGATTGGTTAGGGAGGGTTATGCAAAGGGTCCTGTCATAATTCCTTTTCGGTATACCGTGGTGGTATGTCGACACATGGTTATGTGTCGTGGAATTGTGTCTTGTGGGTACAGTTGTACACCTCTAATCAGAGTAAAACTATTCGAATAGTTGTGCCCGCAGTTATGGGTGATCAACCAGCTTCACCATGATTAGTCTCATTGTAATAATTTGACTTAAGTTGGAATTGGTGTAGTACAAGTGGTTGGTTGGGCCTATCACAACGTGGTGTAGCGTTGGACAATGTTGTTTAATATTGCTTAATTATATTCTACAGTTTTACTGCTTTCAACTACTGTTTTAAATGCCTTATTTATGCAAAAGAACCTTAGCCTCCTTTGGATATAACTGCATTCATACCATCTCTTGTGGTATGACTTGCTGAGTACAGTGGGTAGCACTCAGTCTTGCTTTATTTTTCCTCATCCCAGAGTTAGATTACTGTTCTGAGGAAGACTTCTTGGAGGAGTAGGCTTAGTGCTACCGTCGAGGATGCCTGTGATTTGGAGTCGCTACGCTGCAGAAGTCAAGTTTTACTATTTAGCTCGTTCGTTTTTCCGCTGCATTTTTGTAAGACTTTTATTATGTTTGTAAGACGTGGATCTGTGTATCGACATTGTCGTTTGTGTACCCTGGTTGGTCCTGGACAGGGGTTTTAATGCACATTCTTTTTGGAATTCTGTTTCGAGAACTTTTGGGCGTGATAATAGCTTTTAGGAACACAAGGCACTCCTCAAACATGTGAACACTTGTTTTATGTACCAGACACTGGGTCGTCATCATGAGGGGGAAGTCATTGGGGAGTGTTGTTTCCTTGTTCCGTGATAAGGACCTCTGTCTGTGCTTTGTGTTTCTCGCCTTTCTTGCGACTTTGCCTAGGCTTCTGACTTGATTCCGGGGTGTCTATCTTTGTCGGGTGCTTCTTGCTTTCTCCTTTTCATTGTTTCTTCGGACCGCTTCGTCTACATGAGCGCACATGTTGATGATCTCGAACAGCTTCACGATGGAGGTTATTTGTCTTGTTGCCAGTTCTTGGATGTTATAGCGATCTCAGACGCCTGATATGAACGCCCGTATTATGGATGCATCGATGATTTCAGGGATCATATTCCAGCATTTGTTGAATCGTCGAATAAAATCCCTAAGGGGCTCACCGGGTTTCTTTCGGAGGGCGTGCAAATCGTCTTTGACGCATGTCTCTTGTAGGTGCCTTGAAAATTTGCGATTAATTGTTACCATAAATCTGTTTAGGAAGAGATCAAGGAGGGAGGAAGGTGAACTAGCCATGACTGAGCAGCATCCTTCAACGCTGCTGGCAAATAGTTTGCCAATACGTTGTCATCTGTGCCAGCGACATATAGGATGGTTGAGTAGACATGCAGAAGTTCCTCTAGATCAGTACTGCCATTGTATTTTTCTAGTGTCGCGCGACAAAATTTGGAGGGCCATCTAACTTCACGAAGGAAAGGTTTGAAAGCTTGGCATCCGCCTCCGGGTAGAAGTGGTGGTTGGCGGCCACGTGGCCTGCGTGACCCGTCCTGTGAAGACAATGACGAAGAGGATGAGGGGTCGCTGTGATCTTGCGTACAGCCTCTAGAGCAATGGTTGCGACTTCGGTCTCGTCTTGGAGCCGGAGATTGCGAGTTTTGTCGTCTTTTGTCATCGTGGTGATCCCGCCGACCGTGATCGCTCTCGTCTTTATGACTTTGTCGGTCGTGTAGATCTCGATTATTGTCGCGGTTATGGTTGTTGTCTCGATGATGGTCCCTACGATGTTGATCGTGGGGTTGTCGGTTTTTGGCATCAGGCTGGTTCTAGTGCTCTAGCCTTCGGTCGTTCAATTGGTCATGAAGATCACGAGCAACTTGACGAGGAGGCGCTTCTCGAGCTTGTTGTGGTAGTGGTGCATTCTCGGGGAGACGGGGCTCACCGTTATTGGTGTTAGGGCTATTAACAGCACCCGCTTCCTTGGGAACCTCGTCGTTCTAAGGAGGATCCTCAGGAACAGGTTGCCTAGCAACAGCCGTGAAGGCAGAGTTAAGGTTGGCGATGGTGGATTTGACTCGCTCTAACCATGTATCCGCATCAGGGTGGGTTACTGGGTCAAAAAGAGCTTGTCGTAGCAGATTGTTGATGTTGGTTAGGTGCTCGGTAAGAGTCTGAGCTGGCTTGTTTGGTACAAGGGTTTTGTCTTGAGAACGGACTTCACCCTCTTCGATGATGTCCCGAGTACAACCGTCTTTGCCTTAATCGTCGACTACTCCCTTGATCACGTTCACATCATGGACAGAGTTTGACCCGGATGACTCAGGGTCATCTAGGGCATGAAGTACAAATGGCTCATGAGGGTCTAAGCCGATGTACCCAACCGTGCGATCTTTGTCTTCTGATGTGTTGTTGTCCACTGATGCATCATCAAATTGCTTTCGACGAGAATGAATCGGGCAATATGGAGATCAAACCATAGATTCAATGATCTTTAGTAATATCTTACATCCTATCAAAGAGTGGCTCTTGGATTTATGAATAGGACACCACCCCTTGTACAGAGAAGTGCGATGAATCCCGCGATCTTTGCAAGCATCGAATTCAGCTTTCACTTGAAGTATGATTCGGCATCCAACCAAAGAATGAGTAGATGTCTTGTGGATCGGACACCATGTGTTGAAGTATTTTTCGATGAATTTCCTTGTCGGTGTTTGTTTCTCGGTGGGAGCTGGGAGTTTAGCCATCTTATGAAGCCCATCCGCAGATTGGGTTATCGGCGCCTCATTCTTGGTATTAACCGAAGAGATGGCTGTTGTAGGGATCACATCCGCATGTTCTGGCCTCGTCCTCGGCATAAGCCAAGGGGGACGAGATTGGGACGACAACGAACACCGGGAAGACGATGGTCCCGACTTGGACAAAAGTAAACACCAGCTGGGTTGGATCTCCCAAGCCAGGATGGTTGTAGAAGCCCACGTCAAAAAATTCAGCTCTTGAACTCATCTCGTCAAGTACCTTTATCACCAGATCCCTTACCTGGCGTGCCACTATCGACGAGCGATACCCGCTTACGGTATTTGTAGAGTATAGGGATCGTTGGAACCAAGGTGTACGTGAGATCGTATCTAGAAGACAATGGACAAGGGTTTTATATTAGTTCGAGCCCTCAAGATGAGTAATAACTCTACTCCAGTTTTTATGTATATATGGATGGGAATACCACAAGGATTACAATGGGGGAAAAGATGCTGATCTAATCCGCCGACTAGAACCCATCGAGAACTGCCCAACAAGATATACTCGACGACTAGGGTTTAGACTTCCTTCGGATTGTATCTTGATATGACTTTGGCTATGACTTGTAACTCGATACCCCTCCCTTCATGGAGGGACCTTATATTTATAGCAAATATCGTCTTTATAGCAAATATTGTCTTTCTCTCCAAGTAAAGCTTGGAGAAATAGAACAGGACATGGGCTAAGGAAACCTTATTTTCTTCAACTAGAACTCTGATACCTTCTATTCCGAAAAGATAATTTTCTTCTTTATCCGTCGTATTTGCTTAATCAAAGGATACCTTCCAGTATATCTTTAGGTATATGGTACTTTCGTATACCACGAACCCAAGTATACAACGTATGCCTTATCAGTGACACTAACAAAAATATATATATATATATATATATTGTTAAAGCTGCTCTTATACAACACATGGCTCTTTGGTGACACATGGGCTGTAGCCCGTTGTCTATAGGAGGAGAGAATATTAAGATACTAGGTGATTTCCCCGCGCTTTGCTACGGAAATTACTAAGTAACTTTTGATATTTTTAAAATAATTGAGCTAAGAGTAAAAATTATATTAGTTATTAACATCAAATAAAATTGGTTTGTCAAACTATGTTCAGAGAGAAATAAATTTAGTAGACTTTGATTATATAGATGAAATATGATATCCTACGCTTTAATTACATGGATGAATATATGTTAAGTATTATAAAAATGATGGATATATATACGCTAAAAATATTGTGAAAATAATGTGAAGGGAGATGATTGGATGTTGATTTGTAGAATTCAATAAATTGTAGATGATATTGCATGCTTGCAGAAGTTTTGTATGTAATTATTACTAGTAGATGATGAGATGATATGTTTACATGTTGAGCTTTAAGATTATTGGGTTGTAACTTTATTTAAATAGTATAGATGTGTAAGTTTGTATGTATTTTGAAGGCTGGAGCTTTTAAATTTTCTAAGCATGTCATTTTTCTTTTTTTCTTTAAAACGAAAATCTTGTTGAACTAATTAAAATTATTTTTTTACAAGGATTTAATTTTTCTATTTATTACTCCCTTCGTCTTGAAATATGAAAAACCAATACAGAATGAGACACATGCTAATACTATAAATTTGATGTCAATTTATAGTATTAAAATGTGTCTTATTGTATGCTAGATTTTTATATTTTTAAATTTGATATCAGTTTGTAATATTAGAATGTGTTTTATCTTAAAAAGAATTTTATATTTTGGGACTAATGTAACAGAATGGGCGCCAGATGAGTTTTGGGCACGCAGGCACATGTGTCGCTAGCGGAGCGCACTAGCGGTGTTATGGGGATAAAAATCAGAAACCGTTTCGTGTTATCGGATAAAATCAGAAACAGAAAGAAACATGATTAGCGCATGGATTAGCGTGATTAGTTTTTTTTCTTTTTTCCAGTAATTATACCATAATCAGCGTTGGGTTGTTTCTTTAAACTTTTCAAATTTCAGATTTTATATTGCAAATTTAAAACTTTCAACACTAATTTGAAAACTTTCAACTCAGATTTAAAAACTTTCAATTCAAGATTTGAAAACTTTCAACTCAAATTTTTCAAAAAGATTTAAAAATTAACTCAAAATTTAAAACTTTCAAGACAAAATTTGAAAATTTTTAAGTCAAAATTTAAAAACTTTCAACTCAAATTTAAAAACTTTTAACTCAGATTTGTAAAATTTTCAACTCAAAATCTAAAATCTTGCAACTTAACCTATGAATACTTTTAACTCATATTTTAAATTTTGAACTCTTGAATTTCAACTTTCAACTGATAAGTTAAAATTTTCAACTCAATTTACGTATTTATTATTTTATTGTAAAATGATTTTTTAAAACCATCATTAACACTAAACGCCATTAGCATTAAGCGCGTTATTAGGGCCATGTGGGCGTGGGAAGTGGGCGCCGGCTCCGCTCCTAGCGCAGATGCGCCGACTAGGAGCCTCATCGATTGACCTAATAAACCAAAACCAAAGCAAAAATTTAAACTTTTGAATTTGATTTTGAAGTTAATTTTAAAATATTTTTAACGTAATTTCTTTCAAAGTCACTACGATTAAATATATAAAAATTTTATTTACAAATTAATTTTTATTTTTTAATAAATCGTTTTTTATTATTAGGAAACATGGGCAATCGAGAAGATGCACTAGGAGCTCCCACCAGAATGAATGGTAAGTTGTGCTCAAACCGTTCAATCTCCGGTCCCCAGAAAGTCAATCCGACAGACCGGACCCAACGGCCAGCCACGTCCATCGCACACACGACACACCCCGCACGGCCGCACCGCACCGCACCCACACCCAGCCGAAAGTTCGCCGGCGGGCGGGCCCCACGGTCATCGGCCCAACACAGGAAGCGGAAGAAGCAACCGGAGCGCCTCCTCCGGCTGCCATGGCCAGGGTCCTCCTCCTCCGGCGCGGCCACCCCCTCCTCCGCCGCCTCCTGCGGCCACCCCCGCCTCCCACCTCCTCCGTACTGGTTCGTCGTCTCCAACCCCGTCGAGGCTCAACTCCTCGAGTCGCCCCCCTTCTTCCCCTTCCTTTTTTCGCAACCCCCCGATCAAGGCGTCGAGCCGTGGGGATAGTGCTCTCACAACTGCCGGACGGACAGCTGGGTGCCCCATGTCTGGGGGAGAAATTTCCGGAGCCGATCGATTCCTTTATTCGTTCATTATTTAGTTGTATCCTTCTTAGGTTTAGTGGTTCGATTATTTTCATTGTTCTTGGGTTTACAGAAGGGGAAATCGCTTTGAGTTGAAGGTATTCTTTGTTTTTTCCTAGCAAAGTTGATGATGCAGTGGAAAATATATGGGTATAACAAGTTTCTGAACCTGATGTGATGGATTGGTGACGATGAGCATGCATTGCTCACTACTTTAGCTCTTATAAGGTTTTGAATGTAGTTATCCCCTATAACTGCAAGCCCTTGGCCTTGTGTACCAATTACCATGATGATGAAAGCAGTAAGGTTAATTATCGGCTTTTTAATCTAGCCTGCTTGTTTTCTCCTAGACCGGTGAAAGAATTTTTTATGACTCCACACAAAAATCAATATTCAGGCCATAATTATTGCCTTCTGTTTTGTTTTTGAAGGAATCCTGCAATAGAAATGTGTCACCAAGAGTTCAGCTGCGGAGATTCTCTGCAGAAGGTGCACAAATACCTAGTTCTTTCACTCTAATGCAGTGACATTGTGCTAGGTTGATGATACCTCCTTGCTGGGCATTTTTCCTCTTGTAATACTTGTGTTTTCCGTGGTACTTCTTTCTTATGACAGACTTAATTTGTTTGTTTCTGGATTTGTCATATGGCTATATCCTGTTAGTTTCGTCGGAAAATCTTCATCAGAATCTAGCTGTCATGTGTACAGCATGCAGGGGAAAGAAATATTTGTTTTATGCTTATCAGTTATCATAATGAAAATGTTATACAGTTTTAGCTAATTATCATTATAGGCAAAAATATTTTTCCAATTCAATAAATATTCATGTGCTAACCTTTGTTTTTTATGTACAATACTGATCGTTGTTAGTGGTTCCCCTATTCTGGAAAATTTTACATGATTGCATCTTGAGTTTGTTTCCAGATTCCGGATAACTTGAAAATTCTATTCCAGAATAATAATACCGATCTCATTTGTTAAGTTTATTGGTGAATTTGTTCATTGTATATATCCAGATTTACCACTGACTCTATTTATGGTTTATTTGTTAGGGAAAGACCAGACAAATTCAAGTGAAGATGGTTACAGTGAGGCAAACATTAAGAAGAAGGACTTTGCGCTACAACAAGCTTTGGACCAAATTAAGTCTGCATTTGGTGAGGAGTCAATTATGTGGCTAAATCACTCTTACGGTCCTAAAGAAGTTCCTATCATATCTACTGGATCCTTTGCATTGGACATGGCTTTAGGAATTGGTGGGCTCCCAAAGGTGAGTTAAGGGTATTAATTCTTTTGTTTAATAATTGTTATATTCTAGTATCCAGGATCACAGATGCATGCTCTATTTAGGACAAGTAAATGATTTTCTACTATTGAAAATTTGATGACAACTTATTTTCTTTTGAAAAGAGTAAATTGAATCAGAGCTCCCTGAATTTGTGGACTTGTCTCACCTAGCTCCCTGAGCTGACTTTTGTTTTCTAGGCTCTTTGAACTTGAACCCATTTGCATCACAGGTCATTTATTCCCCGTTTGCTAACAGAATAATCCAAACCTAACAGCAAATGGATGCACATTTAGGGAGGCTAGCAAGCAAAATAAAACTTTAAGGAGCTAGGTCAATTAACATATAGGAAGTTCCAATGCAATTTAATCCTTTAAACATTACTGACCTGTTTATCACCATAGCCAGCATGTCAGAAAGAGTTGCCCTTTTTTTTCTGATAGTTCTATTGCTCCATTATAACTGCTTTTGTATGGTATAGGTGAATGTGTGTGTACTCTGGGTTTTCTACCCTTTCTTCTTCGTAATTAATGATACACAGCTCTCCTGCGTGTTTGAGAAAAAAAAACCTGCTTCTGTAGGGTTTGTTGGTATGATTTAGTAATTACCTGGAAATCTGAAACTCACTTATGTTAAGAGATGTTCATTAAATAATGCATAAACAAAAGATTAGTTAAAAAGCATAGGTACATTCTAGTTATAGCATTCTACATCGTTGGTTAACTGATAAAATTCTAAGTGAATTTCCATTTAGCAAATTATATGATATTATTCTTCATAATTATCTTCTGCTATTTGTTCTTTTGCACTTCATTGACTTTTGCATTTATCAGTAGGGAAGGGTTGTTGAAATTTATGGTCCAGAGGCATCAGGAAAAACCACTTTAGCACTTCATATCATAGCTGAAGCACAGAAGAATGGAGGTAAATAATTGTTTGGAGTATACATCTGATTTCCCCTGTGAACTAGTTTCCATGACTAACAATGCGAAAAGTGAATTAAGATGTAAATATAGTAGTAGTTTTGAGTTCTTAAAGCATGATGTTGTTCTTTATTTAGATGAAGCTAGTAAAATAAGTACTGGATGCGAATGACCAAGTTTTCAGTGCTAATCTCTATAACACCATGTACTTGAAAACTATAAGCAAAACGATGGACAGCATTAATAATAATTTTGATGGGTTCAGGTTGAGCTGTGAAGGGAAAAAAGTCTAAGACCGCATTAGTAATGCAACATCTTAATAAATTAGCTAGCTTACCTGTAAATTTGTACAGTAGCTGACAAATTCTTTGATTTCATTTATCTGAGTCAGTCAACCATTTCAAGTCTGTCCTGGCCAGTGGCCTTGACAATGAGCTGTGAAAAGTGAAAGAAAGTGTGGACTGGTTATTTCAGCATGCAAATGTGGGTACTTTACTTTGAACAATGAACATAAATTGGTATTTCCACTTTGTTATCCACAAATAGGCTTTAGTTTCAGAAGTAAATGGTAAGAAAGTTAGGAGTACAATCTCTTGCTGCTAGAACAAAATATCATACTTTTCAGTGGTGTAGACCAGTTTTCCTGTGAAAGCATGCTCCTTCAGATTTCAATATCTATGCAACCTGTTAGTAAAAAAAATCCTTTATGTTATAATTTGATTTTGTTGTTTCAGGATATTGTGCTTTTATTGATGCTGAGCATGCCCTGGATCCAACATTAGCAGAATCTATAGGTGTTAAGGCAGAACACCTGTTATTATCTCAACCAGACTGTGGTGAACAGGCCCTTGGTCTTGCTGATATCTTAATCCGAAGTGGCTCTATTGATGTTGTGGTTGTGGACAGTGTACGTAGAAAGTTAGTATCTTAAGCTATCTTCATGCTTTGCAAGCCTTTCTGCTTCCTGGCTCTCAACTTCTGAAAAGATATCGATAATATTTTATCATACATGTGAGAATTCTATTTTAAAATGAATGCTTTATATGAATTGCTCCATGAGCCTGATTTTTAAAGATTTAGTGCTCCCCTTTTAGCATAGTCATTGCTAATTTAAACTCTAGAATGTACTCTTTTTGGTGCTGCACACTGCATAATGTAACTAACTTACATAGCAGCTACTCCCTCCATTTCATATTATAAGTCCTTTTGACTTTTTCCTAATCAAACTCTTTTTAACTTTGATCAAGTTTATAGAAAAACATAGAAACATTTTCAACACAAAACAAACATATTATCAAAATATATTCAATGTTAGATTTAATAAAACTAATTTAGTGTTTTAGATGTTGCTAAATTTTTCTATAAACTTAGTCAAACTTAACAAAGTTTGACTAGGAAAAAAGTCAAAACAACTTATAATATGAAACGTATGAAGTATTATTGTTACATTTTGGTTACTACTGAGTATTGACACATGCAACATATTTATATCTTTATATGTACAGGTAGCAGCTCTTGTTCCAAAAACTGAGCTGGATGGTGAGATGGGAGATGCCCATGTTGCACTTCAAGCAAGGCTTATGAGTCAAGCACTTCGCAAGTTGAGCCATTCTCTTTCTTGCTCCAGGACAATGTTGGTGTTTATTAATCAGGTTTGCCTTTTGTTTAATTCATTGAGTAATGCTGGCCATCCAAGCTTCTGGATAAACAATATTTGTAGTGAAATTTTAAGTCCTTACGCAAAGTATAAACTGTCACTTCATCCCATTAATTTATTTTAATATTTAAATAAATACCCAGCTGTTGGACATGTGACCTAGACCTCCAGAAAGTTGATGGCTGGGCCAGGCTTGATAACTCTAGTTCCAGCACTCCTAAAACACCACCCTATTATATTGTAAGTGTCAAATATGTGAAAAACAAGAGTTTTGCTTTTTTTTTTAAAAAAAATCCCATAGCCAAACGTGGCTTTGGACATTTTTCAGGTTGACACTGGTCATGAAATTATGTAATATATATTAACTCTATAACGAAGAACAAAGACAAGGAACTCAAATTATCCTTCAACCATGTGTGCAAACTAAGACAGGAAATAGTTTAGTGGAGTTGTATCCTTGTACAATATGATGTTTTTTTGGGTGCATTTGCAGGGTGTATTATGGGTTAGTATTATGTCCAGTATTGTAATCCTAACCAAGCCTAATTTGTTTAGCCTAATCACTTAGTTCAAAAGAACTTTTGATGTTTATTGAGAGGTAACAGAGTGATCATTTCTGGGTATGTGTACAGGTAAGATCGAAATTAAGCACATTTAGTGGATTCGGAGCACCAGCAGAAGTAACCTGTGGAGGGAATGCCTTAAAGTTCTATGCTTCTGTCCGCTTGAACACCAAAAGGATTGGTCTTATAAAAAAGTCAGAAGAGGTAACACGATCATATCAATTATATTTGCTTGCTATGTAGTGTCCCATTTTGCCAAAAAGGTAACACAAAAATAAATATTGAATTTAGTAATAATAGGTTATGTAATTTCGTAGATGTTTCATGTTCAGTTCTTGTTTCATTATATAACCCTGATCCAGTTTCAATCCAACAGGTTGTAGGCACGCAAATTCAGGTCAAGATTGTCAAGAACAAGCATGCACCCCCATTTAAGACTGTACACCTTGAGCTTGAGTTTGGTAAGGGCCTGAGTCGTGAATTGGAGATTATTGAATTAGGCTGGAAACACAAGTTCATAACAAAATCAGGAGTATTCTATCACATGAACGGGCAAAATTTCCATGGAAAGGATGCTCTTAAATGTTATCTCGCTGAAAACAAGGATGTCCTAGAATCTCTGATGTCGATGATAAAGGAAAGCATAATGCAACAGGAGTCCCATCCAGATAGAAACATGGAGGATGCCAACCCAGATACGAGCATAACAGAAGAGTTCGTTTCAGCAACAGATGAACAAGTACCTGAAGAGGTTGAGGCCTGAAGCAATATAGCACTATCCTTTTTCTTTTTCTTTATCCTGCAAGACTAGTGTACATATGCCACATTCCATCTCTGCTTCATTTGCAAGGTTTCTAAGCTGTGCGACAATAACCAAGTAAGGATAAAATGTAAATAACTTTTCATCATTTTGCTGTGTACATGTCATTGTACATATTTATCCACCTTAGTTTGAGAAACAACAAATTTATCAAACATCCCTGAATCCTGATTCTCAGGTTTCCCTGAATCCTGTTCTTGTTTTGAATGCCTGGATTGGTTTTACACGTTTCCTCCATGCTTGATACTATCCTTGTGCTCCCTTAGCATTAGCGTGAATGATTTAATGTTGTATTTATACTACTATCTTTGGTATGCAAGTCCAGTTACACGCACCTTTTGTTAAAATTAGTTAGTTAATTAAGGCCTAATGGCATGAGCAATGTATGTCATATGCCAGATAGAGAGGCTAAGTACTTTTTCTTATTAGAGCATGCCCAAAGAGATACATAAAACTATTTCCAATCATGAAATATTGGAGTTTTCAAGAAAAAAAATTGGATCGCTGGGGCTGAGGCTGGGCGGCGGCGGTGCGACGTAGGAAGATGGCATGCCGTAGGAGGGGCCCTCGCCGTTGACGGCAGCAGGACTGCTAAAGAATCGGGCGGCGGCGAAGATAGTGGCAAGTTTTGGCAGCAACGTCGGAGGAGAGGCTGCTGGAAGAAGGCCGCATGGAGTCCAGGTAGACGTCCCGATGGTGGTGGAGACGACCGTGGAGGCCATGGCCGATGATGTCGATGAGAGGGCCGCTGCCATCGTCGAGTTTGCTGGGGTGGAGGAGGGTGGCAAGTTCTTGGGGGTAGGAACTTGGCGAGGAAGGAAGTGAGGGCCTTCTGAGTGACGACGGACGCCGTAGTAGCCACGGAGTCAGCACCGTGGGTCGCTAAGGTGCACTCGACCTTGGAATCGGCAGTAGATTGGAAGGCCACGTGAGCTGCATCGATGACAACAGAAGACGAGGTGTCAACGGCCTTTGTGGGGGTAAGGGGAAGGTCGGATATGGCGCGTGGTGGAGAGAAGTGGCGCGCGGCAAGGGTTTTAGGCTAAAGCTAGGAAAAGCATTTGGGCCGACACCGTGGTAGCCACGGAGCCAGCGCCATGGGTCATTGAGGTGGACTCAGACCTCGGAATCGGCAGTAGATTGGAAGGCCACGTGAACTGCATCGGTGACAACAGAAGACGAGGTGTCAACGGCCTTCATGGGGCAGAGGGGGAGGTCGGATATGTCGCGTGGTGGAGAGAAGCGGCGTGTGGCTAGGGTTTTAGGCGGAAGCTAGGAAAAGCATTTGATACCATCGAAGCGTAATTGAGTCAACGTGATAATTCTATTAATCACGAACCACAAGTACAAATAGGCACGACACTTCCTTATCTCTATAATCAACTTATATAGATAGAACCAGGAGAGAATAAGGGGAAACCGACAAGAGATATGATACAAAACTATATTTCTAACAAGATGTTTCAAATCTAGAACCTCAATCGAGAAGACCTTAGGCTTCTATTATGCTGATCCCTAGAAGTCTGCGTGCATAGGGCACAGTTGCCATAGAGTCGGCAGCGTGGGTCACTAAGGTGGACTTGACGTCAAAATCGATAGTAGATTGGAAGGCGTGCACGAACTACATCGGCAACAACAGAAGACATGGTATCAACACCCTCTGTGGAGGAGAGGGGGAAGCCGAACATGCGTGTGGTGAGGGAGAGGCGACACGCGGTGGAGAGAAGTGGCACGCAATGAGAGAGAAAGAGAAGAGACACGCTGCTAGGGTTTTAGGCAGAAGCTAGGAAAAGTATCAGATAACATGAAAGCGTAATTGAGTCAATGCGATAACTCGATTAATTATGGACCATGAGTACATATAGGCACGGTACTTCCTTATCTCTACAACCAACTTATAAAAACAGAATCGGGAGAGAATTAGAGAAAACCAGCAAGAGATAGGATACAAAACTATATCTAAGATATCTTCAATCTAGAGCCTCAATCAGAAAGACCCTAGGCTTTCATTTCACTGATCCCTAGAAGTCCTTGTGCGCATGGCACACATTCCGCTGATCCCTGTAAGTTCACGTCTGTGGGGAGCGATTTTGTGGGGGCAGATGGCACCGATCCCAAGAAGTTCGCATGGGGGAGAGCAATCACACGACGGCAGATCACATGGGAAGGGAACCAAAAATGCTAATGGGCGATCTGTCCGCGTGGCCAAATCTGCCCATACCTCCTTCAACTCAAGTGGTTGAAACTCTTTCGGTCCAGGTGGTAAGACTTTTTATTTTCAGCTATCTAAACGCGTGGGCCTTTTTCTTTGTGGGTTTAGCCCGTTTCCTTTTTTTCTTTTTTTTTGGGCTTGGTCTGTTAACAGTCATGTCCAAATGTGATATATTATTCTTTTAAGCATGTTTTTTATTTGGTTTAAAATTTATATGCATAAAGTTTACACACCAATTTTTTTCATACCGAAAGTTCTTTCTATGTATAAAGTTTGCAGGTACAAAGTATAAAGTTTGTACGTTTGTATGTATAATTTTTTTTCTTACTGAGACAAAAATACATGGGTTAAAATAGGAAATGAAACTATTAAAAAAAATTATATGGGACTTCTTGCTTCGCTATCGCTAGTGATAGCGCAATGTCAAGGTATGCAGGTGGCGTGCGTGATTGTGCGGGGAAGGGCTGCGTTATCGCCTATTAGCACTACTAGGAAAAGCATTATCGCAAGCGGCCGAAAATGGTCTTCGTAGGCGGGGAGGCCGCCCGCCTGTTGGCGCAGAATTTAGACCCGTCCAGCAACCAAACGGGTTCCGCGTTTCCACAGCGGCCTGGGAGATCTGCTTAACTCCAGTGTAGGTCCAAATTGGCTTGCCTAGTCGTGCGCAGAGCGTGCCAGTTGATTTGATCTGCAATCAACAAGAAACAAGTAAACCATGTCAGAAAACAATGGTCGATCGGCCGATAGGCCGATGTCACATTGTTATAGCCCAGCCGATAGGGCAAAGCTGTATCGGCTTACTTAACATAATAAGCAAATTGAAGAGATCTAATCTCATCGGCTCATGCCAAAAGCGTGTGACAAATTAATGAAATTGGCCGATGAGGGTTTCATGAGGATAACTACACTAGCTATTACTCTAGTGTAAACTTATACAAGTCAATCGGCTAACATAAATACACCAACCACAAAGAAGTCTTTAAAAACACTTTGTGGCCGATATGTTTATATTCGTTGATCCACATGTATAAGTGGCAAACACATGCAAGAACATAAATAATCACATGCATTAGATAAGACCGGCTAAAACCCCGGTGCTATCCTTAATTACAATCGAAAGCAGGCTTCGTGTTAGGTCTCGAAACAAGACTAAGGTCGATAGCAACTCAAAGTGTGAATCGAGACTTAACACAAAGAAAATCAAACCGTCGATTGCTTTTGGGGATGGTAAATGCCTTAGATAATCTAAACGAGCAAACTGATTCAACCATCGTCGACAATAAACCCTAAAACGAGTCAACTGCTGACGAGACAGAATCAGAAGACCGCGTCAAGATTAGCTAACACACGATAAACGACGATCACATCATCAGGGCTTAACGTGCCTAAAGCGACACGCTAGCCCTGACGATGTAAATCGTCGGGTACGAGTTCTTACCTTGCTCTTGGGAAGCAAGAACTCGTCGGAAGTTAGCCTCTTGCGAGGGTTGGCGATGCGCCGAAAGTAGATTAGTTTGATTGTATGATTAATTGAGAGAGTTTCTATGTACAAACTATCGGGATATTTATACCCGAGGTTACAACAGAACCCTTGTAGGGCACGATCTTATCTACAACTAACAAACAAGCCTTTGCGATAGACTTAAGCCACAGATTAGATCTAAACTACTTAATTTACAAGATACAATTGCCTAAAACCGAGCTTTATCTCTATTTGGCAACTTCCTTAAAGCTTATCTTGAGCCCAGACCAAGCCCACGCTGACTCTGTCAACTTACAACCCGTATCGGCCAACAATCATATCGAATCCGTATCGGCCGATACACTCTTTCTGGCAACACCTCCCCAGTCCGATACGGTTACCGGGTCCGATACGAAGCCTGGTCCGACTCCAACTCAATCCTTCCTCTCTGCTTCGGTTTCCTCTTTTCTTTCCAAGTCGATTACCAAAATCCGTCGTTAACACATGCCCCCCAATTCCGCTTTATTATATAATGTGGCGGAATTAGCTCCGAAGAACCCATCGACTTCCTTGCTAGGTCTTGTCTGAAAACCGTGCAGATCCAGATTCGAATCCTTTCGCCGCTGATTCAACAAACTCTTCGTGTTCTTCAACTCCGGCAACCCCTCAGCGTCCCGTCAACATCGACCCCCTTCATACCGACCCCTTCAACGACAACGATGGCTTCCGCTCCGTTCTATGCCTCCGAGATCCCTGCGGTAAGTCTATTCCTTCAAAACCCACATTATCGCTTTCCCCGCCGATTTCTCCAAGTTAGGGTTTTATTCTCTGCCCCCCGGGTCTTATATTTTCATCGTCATTCTCACGATCTAGGTCTTCAAAAACCAAATCTTGATCCCCACCGACGACAAATCCCATCGCTTTCTGCTAGGCCCCATGGGCGATCACGACCCAACTTGGCTAATCAATGCCGAGACGGACAGAATCCCCTTTAGGCAAGCCAAGCCCAATGTTTCTTCCTGGAAACATACCTTCAGGTCCTGGCCATCGAAGCTTAACGGATACAGAACCTGGCATAAGAGGATTGCTACTGCCAAACAAGTCCACTGGGACGAGATTGGGATCGGCCAATGCATCACTCTGTCCCTGGCCGATACCAAGAAGAACGAGCCACTTATGTCAGTTGCTAGCTACTTCTGGTCCAGTACCTTGAACGCCTTCATGTTCAAGCAAGGTCCGATGACCCCCACCCTTATAGATGTCAAGATACTGACATGACTGGATATCGACTCTGAAATCAATCCCTTCAGCCTCCTGGTAAATAGCAATCACAAGTTGAAGACCAAGAAAATTGGAGGCTGGTCTGGGTACATTTCTGAACACATGGAACAGGGATCAGTCTCAGAACGAGAATATGTAGCCTTCCTGACGTTGTGGTTGGAAAGATTTGTCTTTTGTGGATCAACCTGTGGCCCCACCACCAACTGTCAACACTTGGCTCAGGCTTTGGTCGACAAGAAACAAATCCCCTTGGGCAGATACCTCTTGGGAGCTGTCTATCGGCTGCTCCATGTTTCCACACAAGACTTGATGCAAAAACAGACTGTGGCTCATGGAGGACCATGGTGGTTTATTCAACTTTGGCTAACCATTCACACCAACACCATGGTTGATCGGCCACCTCTATCGGACTCTCGCTTCCCATCAAAATATGCCGATCACGAAGATCCCAGGAGTAGAAGATGCATGTCCTATGGGGAAGCGGCCTCCGTTTACCCAGGTGCAGACCAATCGGCCGATGACATGGCTACATGGTTCATTCGTTTCTTCACCGGCCCTCCATCAGCCAGGATGGACATGTTTGTGTGGAGATTATGGGTACCGGATACCCTCACGGCTAGCTTATCCGACTTACTATAGGGGATAGGTTATGCTTCATGATTATGTAAACCGGCTGTGACTTGGGTATTACGTTACCATTGAGATAAGGTAACAGCCCATAGTTTATAGTTGGTAAGATTGAGGAGTCCGACTTAGAATAGAATAGGTCTCCGACTTGTAAACCCACCCTCCGGGACTATATAAGGAGGGTAGGGGCGTCCCTTGAGGGGGAGAGCCGAAGAAAGATACATGGACAAACAGAAAACTTGCGAGAGCCCCTATTGAAAGAGATCAAGAGATCAATAAACACTCGACGGATTGAATCCCCGAAACAGGAGTAGGGTATTACCTCTCGTTAGAGAGGGCCTGAACCTGTCTAAACCCTTGTCCCGACTAACCCATTGTGTTTGGCACTTGACTGCTACCCCCAGATTGATATTGCCGAAACCAAGTTTCGACAGTTGGCGCGCCAGGTAGGGGCTCCGCATCAAGTTCTTCTTCAATATCTCGCCAACGAGCGCAATGGGATCTCCATCAAGCTTCGCCGACTTCGTCTTCGCCCCTGGGCAGGCGCTTCGCTTCGGCGGACTCGACTTCGTCACCGACAAATTCGGTAAGCTCTCTCTTCTCGACTCAGGTTCGAACCAGTCGAGGAGGGAAAGTTCTTTGGCGCCGCTCGGATTACCGGACGACGCTAAAATCTATCATAATCTCCTGTCCTCTGAGTTGGATCTGATCCACTCGGGAGAACCTTCTGAATCTTCTGAGTCATCATTGCCTTCATGCTGTCCCCCGGCCTCACGAGAGGTCGCGGTCATACTCGAACGACTCGGGTCGTACTCATCCATGGATATTGACGAACATATGAGCTCCACCGACTTCGACGACCTCTACGACATCTCCACGGATGAAATCAACAGCTATGACGCAGATAAAGACTACTACGATCCGGACCTTCTCAACGTTCTCATGGCCGAAGTAGCTGAGACTAGGGATGAAAACAGTACGGAATTTTTCCGGATTCCGGGCCAGTTTTCGAAAACGGAATCAGTCGGTCGGAATTTTTTCGGAATTTTTCGAAAACGGAAACGAATTCGGAAATATTTTGCCGGAAACGGAATCGAATATGATAATAGCAGTTTCCGTCGGAACTCGGAATCGGTCGGAAATTTTCCGAAAACTTTCTCGGAATTTCCGAAGTTACAGAAGGCCCATACAAGTACAACTACAAGTCCATAATACCTCCCCAGCCCAACCCAACTCAGCATCTACCCTAAGTCCTAACCTAATTCAGAATAGAGATTAGAGAATAGAGAAGAGTGAGAGACAGAGAGTCAGAGCGAGCCGGGCGGAGGAGCGGCATCCAGATCTCGCGCCGCCGCCGTCTCGTGCCGTCGCGTCCCCGCCGGCCCGCCGTCCTCGCGCTTGCGCCCGCCCCCCGCCGCCTCGCCCCCAAGGCCCCGCGCCCCTGCCGTCTCTCGTCGTTGCGCCCCTGCCGTCCTCGCCCCCGCGGCCCCGCGCGGCCGCGGCTCCGCCGTCTCGCGCCGCCAAGCCCCTGCAGTCCTCGCCCCCCTCGCCCCCGCGGCCCCATGCCGTCCTCGCCCCCCGCCCCCCACGGCCCTGCGCGGCCGCGCCCCTGCGGTCTCGCGCCGCCGCGCCCCGGCCGTCCTCGCCCCTCGCCCCCGCGGCCGTCCTCGCCCCCTCGCCCCTCGCGCCCTGCGCGGCCGCGCCCCTGCGGTCTCGCGCTGCCGCGCCCCGGAGACTTGGTTAAAGCAAGCTATTCACTATGTGATTGGGTTTGTGATGAACTATGACTGATTGTTTATGATGTACTGTTGAGACTTGTGACTTAACAATTGGATTTGATATATGTGTTTTTTGTGATATATTGTTGATTGTTGAGACTTGAGAATTAGACTTGACAAAGTTTGAAGCTTAGTTTGAGGGTTTTTTTTATTCCGATAAATTTTCGTTACCGTATCCGCGCCGATTCATTTTCGTTTCGTTTTCGGTTTCGATTATATTCGATTCCGTTTTCGTATCCGGGGTTTCCGATTCCGTTTCCGATTCCGAAAAAAATATGAAAACGAAAATGATAAAGATGGTTTCCGTCCGTTTCCGTACCGTTTTCATCCCTAGCTGAGACCGACTCGGCCGTGGCCCGGAGGATCGCGAAGGAGGAACGAGCCAAGCTGGAGCAAGAGCGCAAGCGTGCGGAGGAGGAGAGTAAGCGCAAGGAGGAGGAGGAGCTCAGGAAGAAGCAAGAAGCCGACAAAAAGAAACGAGACCTGAGGGCGACTGGGCGCTCAGCCCGCGAGGCCATAATGCAGACGCGAGTCGATAACGCCAATATCTTCCAGACGCCTCAACAAAACGCCGTCGCTGCCCTCACCCTCATCGACGCCGTCATCGAAGCGGCGCTGGCTGCGGTGACGCCGCTCCTGGACAAGATCAAGACCATCGTTGCAGCTACGGCCAATGGCCATCCTTCCAGCTCCGCACGAAGGACGACCGAGTCCGTTGCTGAAACACCGGACAGAAGCCGACTGCTGCCGCTGCGGTCCAAGGACTACAAGAGACCCGAGCAAAGCAAGACACCAGTCAGATCTAAAGACCCCCACCACGAGGCAGTATGGAGGCCACGAGTTCATACGGCTGACTCTCACGAGAGAGAACACAGCCGACATCCCGTCCACGACCGGAATCGTCGCTACAACAACTCCAACCACCAAAGCAGCCCGCGAAGGCCCCCGCCGAGTGATCTGCGGGAGGTACTCGACCGACACTACCGGGAACGTGAACGGCGCTCTTCTGAAGACAGAAGGAAATCACCCGACGACTACGATGATGGAGTGCCCGCTTTCACCAGGAACCTGCGTCGAGTGGACTGGCCGAGTGGTTTTAAACCCACCGGGATTGATAAGTATGACGGTAAGACCGACCCCGAGTCCTGGCTAACTGTGTACACCCTTGCCATCCGCGCAGCAGGAGGAAACAGCAAGGCTATGGCCAACTACCTACCCATCGCTCTCGCCGACTCAGCCAGGAACTGGCTCACGAGTTTGCCAAGAGGCTCGATCGACTCGTGGAGTGAGCTTCGGGACCACTTCATCGCCAACTTCCAGTGTACTTTCGAAAGACCTGGGACTCACTTTGACCTCTAAAACGTCATTCAGAAGCCGGACGAATCGCTGAAGGACTACATTCGATGCTTTTCGGAGAAACGGAATGTCACGCCCAGAAATTCACTACCAGAATTTCCAAAGCAAATTGTGTATTAAAATCCCTGTCCAGGACCAGCCAGGGTACACAAATGACAAAGTTGCCATACAGATCCACGTCTTACAAAACAATAAAAATCTCTTACAAAACTGCAGCGGAAAAAAAAACAACTAATCTAAAAAAAAACTAAACACTCGCAACGTAGCGACTCCACTCCACAGGCATTCCTCGACGGTAGCAACAAGCCTACTCTTCTGAAAAGTCTTCCTCTGAAACAACCTCCAACTCTGGTGTGGGGAAAAATAAAGCAAGACTGAGTACTACCCACTGTACTCAACAAGTCATACCGGAAAGAAAAATAATGATGCAAGTAATAACAAAGGAGAGCTGCAATGGTTATTTTGCATAAAATACGCATTTAAAAACAATAGTTTAAAACAGTAAAACAGTTGAACTAATTAGTCATAATTAAACCATCACTGCCCAATGCTACACCACGTTGCGACAGGCCCAACCATCCATCTGAACTAAACCATTTCCATTAAGTCAAATTATTAAAGAGTTCAACTAATCACGGTGAATCTGGTTGATCGCCCATAACCGCGGGCACGACTATTCGAATAGTTTTACTCTGATCAGAGGTGTACATCTGTACCCACAAGACACAGTCCTACAACACATTACTGTGCGCCGACATACCACCACGGTATACCGGAAAAGGAGCTGTGATAGGACCCTTCACATAACCCACTCTAACCAATCGTACCACCTCGGGTTTCGCCCCCACTCCTCAAAAGGCAGTGGGCAGCCCCCCCTCGAGCCTTGGTGAATCCGGTAGCCGCATAGACCGTCGCAGGGCCCATCCAAACTCCATCACGCTCACCCTAACCAATGTACGTCGGCTAGAGGAAAGCTACACTTCAAGTCCAGCCGTTGCCCACGCTGGCTTGTGGTACGCACGGTTCTTCTTCCAGGGTTTCCCGCGAACCGGTCCTTAATCGTCATGAGCACGACCATCAAAACCATGTCTCACAACCCACCATTAATCAATATTTTAGTTGAAACAAAATTAAATCACCCACGATTAACCATCGGAGCCAACATGAAATAACCATCATTAAGTATTATGAAGCTTTAAACAACCCAATTGTGAGCTAATGTTTCTAAGCAGGGCTAAGCAAGTTCTATTGTAGCAACTACTCAAATTATTTCCCAAGCTATCAAAGGAATAAGGTAATCGCAATATAAGGCTGAGTACAATAGGTAAACTATCCCATAGATGACATTATAAAACAATGCAGTATTTAGAGAAAAATAAGACTGTTTCGCAATTTAGGTACAACATGATCAAATGAATAAGTATGACTTGCCTTGCTCTTGCGCTGGGTCGACTTCGGCAACGACTTCGAAGTAAACCGGAGAATCGGAATTACCGGAATCTACACGACAAACAAAGCAAACAACAATACATGCTATAAGTCTACTGAAACAAAGAATAAAACTATTTTTAATGGATTCTCTGCATTTTTATGAATTTTCTGAGACTTGAACGGACTAAAACGGAGTCCGGATGAATTAGTTATGAATTTTTGAAGTTATCTGTGTTTTTACTAAAACAGAAAA